>PVLD010007903.1:0-87937 GCA_004027595.1 Dinomys branickii | reverse complement strand
CCAACATATATTTATGTTAAAAACCTTAGAAAAAATAGGAATAGACGGCCTCTTCCTCAATCTGATCAAAGCCATCTACGACAAACCAACAGCCAACATCATACTAAATGGACATAAACTGAAAACTTTCACTTTAAAGTCAGGAACAAGACAAGGATGTCCATTGTCACCACTCCTATTCAACATAGTTCTGGAAGCATTAGCCAAAACAATCAGACAAGAGAGAGAAATAAAAGGAATAAGGATAGGAAAGGAAGAAGTCAAACTATCACTATTTGCAGATGACATGATACTATACATGGAGGACACCAAAAACTCCACAAGAAAACTCCTGGAATTAATTAACAAAGTCAGCAGCATAGCTGGATACAAAATCAACACCCAAAAATCAATAGCATTCCTATACCCGAACAAAAGACTGAGAGAGAAATTGAGGAAACCATACATTTTACAATAGCAACCAAGAAATTGGAATACTTAGGAATCAACCTAACAAAGAATGTGAAAGATTTATTCAGTGAAAACTACAGTACTGTGAAAAAGGAGATCGAAGAGGATTTCAATAAATGGAAAAACATACCCTGCTCATGGTTAGGAAGAACTAACATTGTGAAAATGGCCATACTACCAAAACTGCTGTACAGATTCAGTGCAATTCCCATTAAACTACCATTAGCATACCTCACAGATCTAGAGAAAATATGCCTTAAATTCATCTGGAATCAGAAGAGACCCAGAATAGCAAAAGCAATCCTGGGCAATAAGTACGAGTCAGATGGAATCACAATCCCTGACCTGAAATTGTACTACACAGCTACTGTAATAAAATCAACCTGGTACTGGCTAAAAAACAGACCTGAGGATCAATGGAACAGACTGGAAAATGCAACCACAACGAAAAACACACTCAGCCACCTAATATTTGACAAAGGGGCCAACTAAACTCACTGGAAATAAGAAGGCCTGTTTAATAAATGGTGCTAGAAAAACTGGCTTGCCTTTTGTCGAAAACTGAAAATAGACCCAAGTCTATCACCGTGCACCAAACCCAGGTCAAAATGGATCACAGTCTTCAACATTAAAACAGAAACTCTAAATCTATTGGAAGACAAAGTAGGTAAAAATCTTGAAGACATGGGAGTAGGCAGAGAGTTCATGAACAAAAATGAAACTGCAAGGGAAACACTTCAAAGAATCAATAATTGGGACCTCATCCTACTGAAAAGTTTTTGTACATCTAAAGAAATCACCAGCAAAGTAAAAAGAAAACCCACAAATTGGGAAAAAATCCTAGCTGTCTGTGTCTCAGACAAAGGACTTCTATCTAGAACATACAAATTAAAAAACATGTACCTGTCCAAATTCAAAGACCCAATCCAGAAATGGGCATCTGAGATGAATACACACTTGTCAGATAAAGAAATACAAATGGCAAATAAATATATGAGAAAATGTTCCGCATCCTTAGTCATTTGAGAAATGCAAATAAAAACAACACTGAGATTTCATCTCACCCCAGTAAGACTGGCCAGTATGAAAAAATCATCCAATAACAAATGCTGGTGAGGCTGTGTAGAAATAGGGACTCTATTACACTGCTGGTGGGAATGCAGACTGGTGCAACCACTGTGGAGAGCAATTTGGAGATTTCTCCACAAACTAGGTCTAGAGGTTCCATTCAAACCAGCTACTCCCCTTCTGGGTATTTCCCCAGAAGTTCTGAAAACATCATATCAGTCTGATATATGTACACTTATGTTTATAGCAGTGCAATTTGTAATAGCTAAATTGTGGAAGCAATCCAAGTGTCCATCCACAGAAGACTGGATTAAAAAACTGTGGCGTTTTCATAGAATGGAATATTATTCAGCTATAAAGAAAGACAGTTTTGGGGACTTTGTAGGCAAGTGGTGAAAACTGGAGTCCACACTCATAAGTGAAATAAATCAGCGGTACATGAGCAGGCAACGTATTGTGTCACTGGTGTAAGAACCTGAGGGTGGGAATATAAACTAAAAGACATGAAGGAAATCTGTTCAAAAGCAAAGAACAGATGGGACGAGGGATAGAAGAAAAGAAAGAGGCAAAAATGTATGTATGTATATACGTAGATACATATGTGCAGGAGGGCTAACATGGTTCTACTGTTGTATTATATCACTTAATGCTAAGTAATAGTTGATGACGGGTTATTCGATCAATCTTGTATGTCTGTATGTGTTATCCTGAGCATACACTTTGAAGATACCAATATGCAATGCAGCAGCTATTGCTGGTTTTCTGTTGCTTTGTCTATAATTCAATTCTGATCATACTGTTATTGTACTACTTTGTGTGTCTTTGTTAATGCTTTCCGGTTTCTTGTTCTTTTTTTTTTTCTGTTGTTGAGATGATTAATTGTTTGACCAATTTTGCATGTCTGCATCTGTGTTCATGAATATACACTTCGAAGTTATCAATAGGTAAAGCAACAACCATTGTTGAGTCCCTGTCACCTTGTCTGTAAATCAGTTTTGATTGTACTATTTCTTATGCTACTTTGTGTCTGTTTGTTAATATGTTTTTGTTCTTTTACTTTTGAAATAATAAAAAAAATTAATCAAAGCATTAAAGGGAATAAAAAATAGAAAAAATCATAAACAACACAAAATTTCACCAAACAAGATGATAGGAACCCAACAATGGTTGTTCTGTTGCACATTGTTGTCTTCAAATTAGCTGTTCAGATTACTAGACATAAGCGTGCAGAGTTGGTCAAACATAAATAAATAAATAAACAAAGCATTAACCGTTCCTTTCAATAAACCATTAGACATCAGCAGTACAGTTGTCCCAGCTATCCTTCTGTGTACATATATTTTCCCTTCCTTCTTTCTTTCATTTTCTCCATGGGAAATATTGGCAAAGGGAAAGAAATTGCTCAAAAGAGGGAGTATTTTGAAGGGTATTAATGGTAATTTGCGTTTTACCATAACAAATTTATTAAAGCATTTGCTGTATAATTTGACCTCACCGTGTATCAGACAAAACAGTTTCGTGCCAGTAAAACCCACTGTGCTGCATTTATGTCTTCACCTTTTTCTTTCCCTTCCTCTCAATTTTTGTAGTTCAGCTGGTAGAGCAGAGGAATGCAGACTAGATAATTTCTGTTTTATTTTGTTTATGCTTTTAGATGGAATATGAAAGACAATAATTTGTATGGTGAAAGCCATCATGTAAGAGTCTACTTTCATGTACTTAATAGTTCAGTTTAGTAAGACATCCCAACTGAAGTAGAAGCTTGTATTCTTTGGTGTCCCATTTATTAGAGTCACATAAGTTCCTTAATTAGAAAATAAACAGATTGGGAACAGGAACTGTTCACAATCTTCACATCACACCCATACGAAGACCATGTATTCTGATGCATAAGAGAACCCAGAATGGATACGAGATTTATTCATTAAATAAAACATAATAAAGGGTTACTATAACCAAGTGAAAAAAGTTTATTACTGCCTTTTTCAAGATCTTTTTTTCTGTCTTTGAGGATGAACAAGGATCAAATAGCTCTAAATATATTTTACCTTACTCATGGAGCCACAGTTCCCAAAATCAGTCATAAGGCTGCTTTTCATAGCCATAGAGCTGAAGGCAAAGGCTTCTGAAGATCTCTATAGAGAGGGGTTAAAGTAAAGACCGGTCTTCCTGTCTACTAACTTACCACTGCTGATTCCTCCACGATTACTGCATTTATTAGCTTTGTGTCGCTCCGATAAAATAAAGAGAGGTTTATGGCTCTAGAGGGTCCCGTCAAAGACTGGGCCGCTCCATTGCCTTGAAATTCTGATGAGGATGACAGATGTCAATGGCAGGAACCAGGCTGAAGTGAGAGTTCGTATCTTAACACAAGAAACAGAGGTTCAGGGAGAGGTGAGGATTGCAGTCCTTCCTAAGGGCCCTAAGGGGGGACCAAAGGAAGAGCAAAAGACTTCCTAACAGGCTCCACCTTGCAAAGGTCCGGAGGACCCCAATACCACCGATCTGGGACAAAGTGTTTGTACTTGGACTTTTAAAGGCTGTTGACACTACTTACGTTGAAATCCCAGTGACTCTTTTGGAATGCCCGCAACACCCCTGGCTATCTCCTGAATTCTCACACACTCCCTCTCCTTTGCTGTCGTTTCAGGTATGTACCTATCTTCCTCATTAGAATGAGATCTCCTTGGAGCCTGAGATTATGCCTAATTCAGGTTTGCTTCTTCCGTGTTTCTTAGCACAAAATCTGACATAAAGCAAATCTTGTATACCTTTGTCTTGCTACCCAACATAACACATACAAATGCAACTATAAAAGCAATATTGAAATACCATGAGCATGGAGTAATTTTTATCCCCAGACATTGACATTCTCTCAAAATATTCACTTAACCTCTTGTATTGCAATTCTCACCTTCTTTAAAAGAAATAAAAAGGTAAAAAGAGAAAAAATTATGTGAAAAATAAAAGCAAGAGTTCTAAATTCCTTATTTTAGAAATCATGCTTTCACAGTTGTATTTCTATCTGACAGTTTTCTTATTTTCTTTCAAAATCATTGCTCTGTTAACTGTAGCTTGATTAACCAACATAAAGGTACCCACACACATTCTAGGAAAGTATGATTATCATGGTGCAGAACATCGTAGTTCTAAACACTACTCTTTGCACAAGAATTGTTATAATTCATAGATCTAAAAATTTTTATAATGTCTTCAGAGGAAAAATAAGTAAATTGTTTTATTGGCATTTCTTCCTTTAACAAATCATTGGCTTTTTAAAAAAAAATCTATTTTTTGTCACATACACCTAATGAAATAGCTGTTCCATGATGAGTACTTATGACAAACAGTAGAGTAAGTGAGTCTTTTATTTGACATGGTCAAATCCACACAAACAAATCTCTCAGTAGAATTGTTATTCTTCTCATTTTATAGACAATAAAAACAAAGCATAAAGAAACTAAGCTGTCCAATGTCACACAAATCAATGAAATAGTAAAATAAAGTTTCAAAATGGAGCATGTCTGATGCAAATGTCTTTAAAATCTTATATTTTAGTAAAATGAACCTATGGATTGAACATCCAATCCATACATACTGTTTTAAAAGATCTTTATTTTACTTTTATAGAATGAAATTTTTGATTCAGTTATTGAAAAGATTATAATACTATGTGTGTATTTTATTATCTAGTCTGTATGTTAAAATTTTCCCAATTCTCACACCTTCCTTCAGGTTTTGGTAAGTTTTTATTTTAGTGGCTTTTAGTCATGCATGTGGGCTGTGGGGCAAGATTTCCCAGACTGAGTCTTGATTTAGGAACGTATTAGCTTTGCTTTGAGGCAACATACTTTGCCTCACCTTTATGTTAATAGAATTATCATAGCAGCACCTTAAAATGTTTCTTTGAGATTCATTTAGTTTCTATATTTATTGCCAGGGCACAGAAAAAAAATATCTGAACTAACATTTTTCTAATCCAGAAATAACCAACCTATTGTTTTATTGTATACAGAATTTGAGGAAAAAGGAAAAAATCAAGACAGAGAGCTTCAGCAGAAACAAAACAGAACAAAATAACAAAAATCATAGAAGGAACCACAAATGTGGAGATTATTTTTGCCTAGATATTTTGCAGGTCAAATCCAGAGCTTCATGCATGTTAGGCAAGTGTTCTATCCCTGTGCTACATTCCTGGCGAACAGATTTGGTTTTGGTTTTAATATATGGTTTTTATTTCCAAGTGTCCTTACTGCCTAACAATGGCTCTCTTATCAAACGAAGGCTGGGTGATCAGCCTCTGCCTGTGGCTCAGGTGGCCAATGTGACTTGGTGGAAGCTGTGCGAATTGTCAACAGTTGTTCACCACTTCCTGTAGGCTGTTTCATTGGCCCCTCATACCTCCCAGAAGAATTTGTTTCCAATGAGTTCAGGAAACTACATTCTGCTTTATGGAGATTTTAACTCTGTCAAGAAGTTTTCTGTGCCATACATTTTTGGAATTTATCAAACATTTTAAGAAGAAACCCTGCCATTTGCTTGAGTATCCTTGAGGATGTGCTCTTACTCCAGCCAGGTGGTACAGCCAAGAATTCTGTTTCTCCCCTTGTCCCTCTTGGTCATCCTGGGTTATAGAATCTTAATTTCTAGTCTAGTTTAGGATTAGGAAGTGTCCCTTGGAGGGTCTAAGGGTCTTCAACTCACCTTTCTGAAATTCCACTCATTCTAGTTGTTTCCATAGCCTCTGTTGTTCTTAGAGCATCTGTTCACCAAGCAGGCCTCTAGATTTGATTATGCCTCAGATCCAATCTAGTTAATGAGAACAACCACCAGAATACTTGTCTCATAACAGTACTATGAAAACAGGATGGGTTATGTATAAAATGTTTATAATGATGTTTCATACAAAGTAAATGATGGTATAATAAATGTTAGCTTTTACTAATGACTTCAGGAGAAAGAAAATGAAATTTTTCTTATGCATACAAGATAATCTTTTCTTTAATGTAGTAATTCGAAAGACCTTTTTCTTTTAATAAATTAGGTTATCCTAATAGTCCTTAACCCTATTAGACTTGATGTCCTACTCCTTTTTGTAAAAATCAATTTTAATGACCCACTTACTAACTTGAAATACATAAATAATATAATTTACATCTAAAGATAATTATGAGTGAATGTTACAGTACCCCAAATTAAATGTAAATATGAAAGAAAGAGAATGTGATTTATGATAAATTAATATAATGTAACATAATGTAAACATGATTAGCTATGAGCAGGCTAGAGGATAAAACCATAGTCAGATGTTTTCAGCTGCATACAAATGAACAAATGTGGATTTAAAAGAAGATTAAAGCCCTTTTCATTAAAGAATGCAGAGAAAGAAAGTGTGCAACAGCACAAGATACTGGAATAAAATTAGTGTTAGTGTAAATAATGATGCACATTATAACAGAAAAGAGCGCAATGATGATGTACTACATTATAACAGAAAAGAGAATACTTGCGCATAGTGCATATTATCATCAAAGTAGAAAAACTTGGGATACTCTGCTTGGGACCAAGTTCCAGACACTTTTTGTCGCTCTGCTGTGGATCTTAAGTGTCCCGCAAAGGTCTAAGTGTTAAGAAGCTTGGTCTCCAGAGTTACACGTTTGGGCGACGTGGGTGGGACACAGCGGGAGGCCTCTGGCTCTTTGAGGGTGTGCCTTTGGAGGGGTCACTGGGACCCGCTCCTTTCTCCTTTCTGCCAGCTAGTTTCCTCCACTTAGGGTTCCTGACGTGCTGTGGAATCTGCTCATAGGCTCAAAAGCAACGAAGCCAGTGAGCCGTGGTCAGACCTCTAAAGCTGTGAGCCTAACTAAATCTTTCCTCTTTTAAGGTCATAATCGCAGGTATTTGGGAGAATAGCTATTCCAAAGAATATACCTACCACAGAGGTACACACCTGGTCCATACAAGTCTGCTGTGACTTTTAAAAGTCCTTATAGGCCATGAAAATATGATTCACTGCTCAGAGGGTGGACAGTCAAAAGATTTATCCAATTTAAATTGACAACAGTCCTATTGCTGGGGCTAGAGACAAGGGAGCTCTGTGTGACTGCATATCAACATTACATAACTAATTTATTGCATGTGAAGCGTTATGGGCGGTGGAGAGAAACTTGCGTTTTGGAAGGTCAGAGGGGCTGCTGTTCATGAACTTGTAAGGGCTATTGCAATATTAAGAGCAGTGCAACGGTACTGAGGTGAACTGCCTGCAATGGGTCCTTATGGTATGGCATTGTCCTGACCACTGCAGACAGCTAGGGTCCTGGCCCAAGTCCCGAACTATGGAAGTAGTGTCTTCCCACTGGTGGTGACTTAAAAATACGACTCAGCAATTTTAGAAGTTACACAGAGGGAAAACGAGAATTATAGCACACTACTCATGTTAGAATAAAACTAATCTTGTATGTTTATTATTAACTAAGCCAAATCTCTGTTTGCTTCCTTCAAATCAATATAAAGGATTGGTAGAGAAAATATCATCCCTTCAATATCGAATCTATTGCCAGGGAGATGCATGTTAATGAGAGTGGGCCTATTACCTCTGTGCTATTATTTATGTGTTCAAATTCTGCATCTGTTGACATATGTGATCTGGTCAGTACCTCTCAAACAAACAAAAACCAAACTGCTTATACACTCCAGTCTCCTTCTGAAGCTGTATGAACAAAAATAACAATCTCATATGTTAGGTATCAGCTAGGGTTTGCTCCCTGGAACACTGTGACAATTACTTGCTTTTTACAGAGAGATTTATAGGCTGGGAAATAATTACTAACGCACCATTTAAATACTACTTATATCCCTCAGATGAGAGGTCTGCATTTAACACTAACAAATCATACGTGGTCTGCTTCGGGACAACTTTATTACTAATGCACATATGGCATAAATATATTTTATTTCAAATTCACTTCAAGTGAAAAAAATTAGATAATTTTACTTTTAATCTCCTGAAGATTAAAGTATTTTCTCTATTAATTTGTAAATTATTCCTCTGATCAGTAAAACATAGATGCTTTTCTGGGAAATCTTCAAATAGACAAATCTGTCAATAGACACGCCGGCTGCATTGTTGTCAAGCAGTAGGGGGTGTACCGAGCGATGTGTTCAAAATCTGTGCTACAAACAGAGTTAAGGGACAATGTCTTAAAAAGTGAAAATAGTGTCAAATTTTCTACATGAAATTAATAAGTTAATAATTGAAACAATCTAATAGACCATCATTTATATATGCCGGCTGTAAATGGCATTGAAGGAATACTTACTGTCATATATGTTATGATTGTTATTTTATTGTGACTATTGCTTGCTGGAATTTGTATATGTTTGAATTTAAATTTTATATAAAAACCCATTAATTTGTTTAAAATACTGGAGGAAACTTTCATTGTATTTATTTATTTATTTATTTATCTATCTATCGTTTGGGGGTTAAGAGCAGGAAATTTGTTGGGGAAATGGAATGGCAAGTAAGAGGGGGAAGTGGAGAACAGAAATAGCTCTTGAGAAACAGGAGGGGTCTGGCGTAGGTGGCCCCTTTCACTGCATTTAAATAGAATTAAATAATAAATTCATGCTTCTACTTTCAGAGTAGTAAGTAAAGATTGAAAACGTTCAAACAGTACAAAACAGTTTTATTTCCATTCCTGAATCTTAGTCATTCAGCGGCTCTACACCCTGACAACTATTATTTCTGGGGTATGAGGACAACTCCAGAGAAATTTCACGGTTATAGAGCATATCAATCAGCACAATAAATGAAGATTGCTGTATAATTTGTGTCTGAGCTAAGATCTTGGCTTTTTCTTTCTCTGCTCTTTGGAAATTTGGTACTGTGTTATTGACACCATCTTCTCTGTTTGGAAATCCATATTATTAGTCTAAGTTACTTTTTCCCATATTTTTATAGTAGGAGGACTGCGCAGGTGAATGATAGCAAACTAAGATTTGTTTAATTTGTGAAATGTGAATTCAGCCCTATTTAGTATCAAGACCAAAGGGAGTGATACGAAAGGATGCAAAAGAGAAGCCAGCCCTATTCCCAAGTCCTTTTCTTTTTATTTATGGACCCCTCCAAAGAATAATCGAAACTTTAGACATTCGATAAATATTACTGTATGAAGAATGAATGAAATGAATTGTTCTGAACTCAAAAACAGTCACTGGAACATTCTTCTTTGTGTTAGAATGTGGTTCAATATGTCTATAACTCAAACGATCTCAAAAGTGAAATCTTTCTCTGTGGATGAAGGATGGGAAGTTGGCAAGATTAAAACCTTAACCAGACAAATAGAAAGCCAGAGATTTGTAATGGTCATAAAAGGCTTGATGCTGGGTTAAAAGATGCTATTACAAAATATGTGAGTGCCACAAAATACTATTACTGGGCCTGCATTTTAACTTATGGAATTTCTCTAAAATTTATGGCTATTTCCAGGACAAGCATTTCAGTGCTGATTCTCAGTGTGTCCTCTTTTAAGATAAAGATTTAACATCTAATATCAAAGTGCTATAAACTCAAAATTTTTCCCTGTTTAAATGATATTTGCAAGTAAATTTATTGTACCTGTCAAGAGCCAGATTTGCAGCCCTGGTACCTGAATGACTTGGTTGTACCCAGAAATAATGCATGTCACTCCTAACTTTGTTGCTAGCATGAAATAATTCCTGGGAAGTGTCCTATATAACACTTCCATTTTCTCAACATCTGCCAGTAAGTGGCTGTCTATAGACACCATTCTCATATATATGTCCACATGAGAATAAAATTGCCCATGCATCTATCCCATTTGGTCGATCAGTCCATTTTCTAAGTTATGTTAAAGAGTCTACTTTTTAAAAATTTTGCTGAGTTTTTCAAAATGTTAGAGAAATAGATTTGAAACTTACACTAGTCCCAAACATTAACCCAGTGGAACTTGTAGGTGTTTTTCATTAAGGTGTACAAAGGAGGAGGCAGATAGTTTCTTTTCCACTTGAGCCACATTATTTGAGATTTATTCCCAGTAGTTGGTAAAGAGGCCCATTTCTTGAGTCAGAAAGTTCTAAGTTCTAGCACAAGCTCTGTCCCATGTTAGCATTTTAACAGGTTAACGTTTACTTACTGTTTTTGCCTGAAAATGAGGCATAATGATATATAGTTTACACGTATTTTTGCAAAGATTAGCTTAGGTAACCAAATATTAGGGCCTTAGGATAAGATGTGATACAAAATGGACTCAACAGCGGCACGGTGACAGGGCAGAGCTAGGCGGTCTGCTGGGGGTGACCTCGTGGACTCCACCCAGCCTCCGGCAGCGCGGAGATGGGGCACAGCCTGGAGATCCACTCTGGGCGACACCATGGACTCGACCAGGCCCTGGCAGACATGGGAAGATCCCAGAGGTCTGCTTGGGAGACCCTGAGGACTCGACTGGAGCTCTGGATGCCATGTATCGGGGAGAAGCCTGGTGGTTCACTGGGTAACCTCGCTGACTTGACTGGACCCCCGATGGCCTTGAGGGCTTGTCAGTGGGGCTTGACCGTAGTGAACCCGGTTCCCGGCCTATCTACTATCTTTGAGCAGGGGTGCTTTTCCACTTCCTGCCGTAGCAATTTGTATACACCCATATATGTTATAGCATAATTTGAAGCAGCTATGTCTCTTCCCAAGGTGAGAGTCCAAGGGTGTAAATAAATCCAAAAGTACAGTTATTATCACAGGGAAGATGACTGATTGGGTGGTAGAACAACAGAGATGAGGGTGGGGAAAATTGATTAATCAAACGAGCCATCGTCTCTATAACTGAGTAACAAACATGAAGATAACATTATGTAATACAGCATCCAGTGCTAATTCCCTACTATCTTCTCCATAATTTGGTATTTCCTTTAATGTTTATGTGTTAACTAATATGAAGATAACATTATGTAATACAGCATCCAGTGCTAATTCCCTACTATATTCTATATAACATTGTATTTCCTGTATTGTTTGTGTTATTCTGCTTTATATGTCTCCATTCCTTTGTCTTTAAAAAAAAATTTGATGATGTTGAGGATGAAGGTGATGATGGTTATCTTTGTAGAAAGAACCAACATTACTTAAAAACCTGTTGTCTATGGCCAGATGTCTTTGTGCCTTACTTATGGAACATTTTTATTACAGCCCTAATTACAAATGAAGGTAATAATAGTGGTCATCGTGCACCAGGTACTTGGCATCACTGTTCTAGATACACAAATGTTGGGTCACGTTATCACCCTCTGGTTCCGGACTGCAGGAGGTCACGTGGGGCTTTCTGGTAGCTTAGGGTATGGCAGACGATCTGGAATCCAAAAATTTCAGTATTTTCCATAATAAAATTTAAGTGTTTCAATATTATTTATCAATTGAATGTCTATTCACATTGTCAAGTTATAATGCCTGACTAAAGTTGATAACTTGAGAATTAAAATGAGCAGAGAATTTATTGAATCCAGTCTACTTAAATAGTAGAAATATTCCATTACTTTGGTAAAACACCATGGAAAATGGAAAACACTTGAAATATATGATAGGTTAAATGTCGGTGTCCTCCTCTCAGCCTCTGAATTAGTCTCTTGATGATTTAACTACTAATCAGAGGTTATATGGAGACAGAGACCGAGGAAGACAATTAGGGTTAGATGATACTCTAAGGTGCTATGAGGAAGTCTGGGTATGAGGAAGAGTCTGCTTGCGGACACAACAAAGAAATGGATCTCTGCAAGCTGGAAATGGCTCTCACCAGAAATCACACGTCGGCATCTAATCTTGGCGTGGAGCTGTGGAAGACATCTGTGATTATGTGTCCCACCCCTGGCGTTTCCTTATGGCAGCAGGAGTGACAGAGGCAGCACAGGTCAGTGCCATTTTGAATGAAACAGTCTTCCTTCCTATCCCTGCTCATATCTAATTCCTTAATCCCTTTATTTTTATTTTTTGAGAAGGATCAGATCTCATAATCTTCCCCAGCTGTCTAACGCGTGGCCCATACTGGACTGGAACAGTGACCATAAGCTCTGCCTCAGTTGTTATGAGAATGAACCTGGAATCTGTGCTCTGCCTCCTCAGCCATTCTCCCAGCTACTCCAGAAAGAGTCACTACAAAAATGCACTTTGATTTCATGAAAGATTTGCTCTTCCACAGTGTTTGGGATGATAGTACTTGTTAGCTCATGTTGAAGTATTTTATAAGAAATAACTTTTTAGCCGTGTGTAGTGCCACATGTCTGTAATTTCAGCACTCAGAAGGCTGAAGCAGGAGGACTTCTGCAAGTTTGAGACCAGGCTGGGCTACAAAATGAGACGATGTCTCAAAAACACAAAACAGAAAGTCTTCAAAGTTCGTTGTTGCATCTCTTGTAAGCATTATGTAAATATGATGATAATTTATTCACTCATTTCAAATCTTTGTTTGAACAGTTACTAGAGGCCAAGCCCTGGGGATGACATTGAACAATGGAAATTCTTCTCCATAGCTGCTTAATAATATTCGCATTGTCCTGAAAATCAATATGTACTTCTATGTTTTGTCATCTATTGATCTTCTCTGAGCTGTTCCTAGAAGGCTGCACTCAAGCCTGAGAATCGGAGTAAGCACTTTGGGCTAAGGTCATTCAGCCTCTATTATTCTTTCAATCTTATTTCCCCTTTGCCTTATTCTTAGGTGTTTTAAACTGTCCTCGGTCTTTGGCCTGGGTCACCTTGAATTTATCTATGTAAAAATGACAGAAATAAATGCAGATATCAAATAGAAGTCACATATAAGTAAAAACAGACAAAATGAATGCTGCTGTGGGACTTAACCTCATATACACACACTCGGTACCGTGTTTCTTGGTGTTTCTTATTAAGAGCATTGCCACTTCATCATTTTCTGATCTTAAAATGAACATAGTGAAAGAATATTTGCCAAAAATACATGGCATGGAAGAATGCTAGACTGCTTAATAACCCAGGGATAAAGTACAATCATTACAGAAAGGGTAAAGTAAGTCAAGATATAAAAATATTAATATAATTTTATAGGTAAAAAACTGAAACTTCACAAAAGTTTGAAAGAGATGCAGTGTTAAGAAGCATCCTGTATCCCTGTTAACCATGAAAGAAAATAAAGGAACTATTATCATTTATGTCGAGCAAAGTGTGACCATGTGTGTTTAAAGAAGAAATTTTAATACTTTTGTCATAGCTTTACACAAAAAAAGGTAATTGTAATCTGAAACCTATAAGAGCCTAGAACTTGTAAGGGCAAAAGAAAATGTTCCGAAAGAAAGAAAGTGTGAAGATATTTTAAATTGAGGTGTAAAACTTGAAAGCAGAGTAGATAGAAAGAGTAATATAGTTTTAGTTTTTTAGCTTCTTTAAAAATTCTTGGGGTTGACATAGTGCCAATTCATAAAGACAATAGAATGACCATGAGCCAGGTGTAGTGGGGTGTGCCTGGATCCTAGCACTATGGCAATGGAGGCGGGAGGATTGCACGTTTGAGCCCAAATTGGGTAGTCTAGAAACTGTGGAGATGTAGAACAGTGTGAAGGGTCTGGATTCAATGTCGGCATCGTTCATCCCCAACCTGCCCCGCAAAAGAAAAAGAACAGAGAGGTATCCTCCTTGGGATTGCAGCTCTGATAAAATCCGGTGTAAAAAGGCTAAAATGCTGTTTCCAAACACCTAGACCAGAATGCTGTAGAAGGAAACACAAGGTTTTACGAAGAACAGCTCTGTCACAAGAGTAGTGGATATCTTTCTATTGACAGAATAATGGGATAGTAAATCAGGGAGAAGTGTCAGTTGTAATTTATCTTGACTTCAGAAAGAATTTGAGTCTGTCTTATAAAAAGTATTAATCAAGAAACAGGAAAAAGCATGCTGAAGGCTTCACTGTCATTAAGTGGACCAGCATCTGGCCCATTTGGCCAATCAGAGGCACTCAGAATATTGCTATTAGTAGCCCAATACCTTTCGAGGCCTAGAGCACATGAAATCATCTGCAGCTAAGGACACGACGTAAATGCAGCACAAATAAAATAGAAAATAAAGGGCAATCAGTAGCTGTCCTACCAATAATAAATACCAATGTTAGCATAAAGAATTGCCTATGCAACATTTTATTTTTGTACTGTGCTTTACTTATCTTAAAAGGCTTTTGTACTACGTGATTTGAAACACTGGAAGATGGAAACAATTTATTGAACTTATTGGCCAACACAACAGAGGGTAAAGAGAATTGGTGTGCTGAAAACGTGGTCAAGAGGAGATAAACATAAGAGAGAACTAGGCTATACCCATTTGCACACTTGGCAGTGGTGATCATGATTTCACATAGCACTCACTGAGTGCTGCGGATGAGCCAGGCACACTGCAGACCCATCTCCTGCATGCAGACCAGTCAGTAAAGTTGGCAGCAAGTATTTCCCAGCCTCAAACGTCTGCTTGAGCACAAAGTTTTAGAGAATCAAAGAACCCAAGGTTTGGAAGAGAATTTAAGGATTATCTAATCCAGGATTCCTCAAGATAAAGCTGCCTCTATAAAACCTCTGCCATAAACAGATTATTGAGAACCTGCAAAGACAGGATGTATAAAACAAAAAGAAACTCTTCTGAGAAAAAGGGAGTAAAACGTGTTCTGTTTTTATGACAGGAAAGGTCATCAACCAAATGACATAGAGAACAGAGGAAAAGGAGGAACTGTTGTTGAAGTGTTCTTAGCTCTGGTGAACAGGCTAGGTGATGACCCAGCACAGTTCCACCCGAGTGAGGAGGGGGAGAAGGTAGTTTACAGGAGGTAAAAGGCGGCCTTTGTGTGCTCGTATGTGTATATGCAGGTGTTCGTGTGCATGCGTGAAATTAGAATAAGGAATGTACTGCTTGAAGAGATTTGCCACAAAAAGAGTAAGTGTAAGAAAATAAAAGCTCAAGAATAAAATAATGGTTATTTTAAGGCATTTAAAATATGAAGGAAACTTTGGATGATGAAGCAGGAGTGAAAAATATTCTGTATTCGAAATCAAGGAAAATCTCAAGGCAGGACTGTCTTAAAACAAAAAGGAATCAAACTCAGAGGCAGGGGAGCTGCTCCTCAGATGAAGTCCGGGTGGACGATTACAGGGGGTGTCCTGTGAGGAGCAGGCACTGGAGTACAGGCCACGTACTTGGAGCTTAGGTGGCAAATGGTAGAGCTGACGATGGTGGGGTACCGGGGCTGACAACTTCACTGTAACGAGCGCAGGTGGTTCAGCCAGCGCCGCCGCCGTCCTCCAGGACTTTATAGCATCATGTGGAAGAGCAAATGAGTAGAGCAGACAGTCATTCTGTAAAAGAGAATACACAGGATATCTTGAAGTAATTTCTTTGCTTATTACTCCTTCTAAACATATCTCAGACAGTACTTAGGGGATAATTTCTTTCTTTTTCAAGCACATTCTTCAGAAGTTACTCTAGCCAGTTACGTCGGTGGTAAAAAGAAGGAGAGGGGAGGAAGGGGGAGGCATAAATTTGTCTTTCTGGCTTAGCACTTTGAAGATATTTTTGCTTTCACTGTTTCTTAGAAGTTATTGCTATGTGAGTTGTGCTACTTTCTCACTAAGCAATTTTACTTTATTCTATTTGTTTTTAACATTCTATAATTTCACTGTGTAAGCCTAGGTGAAGATTGTATGTTTATTACATTTTTGGGCTTTTTATCTGTGCTGCCTAAGTTTGAAAATTCTGCTCTTTTTTTCAGTTAGTAGCTGTAACACCGTCAAATAATATATTTTACCTTCTCTCCATAGGTTTCTACTGGAACTTGTTTTACATATATGTATGAACAAGAATGCCTAATGAATCAGAAGTATTTCAAAGTATCAAATAATGTCATGGAGTAGTTGTTTTATCCTACAATACTATAACATAATAAAATTAAAAATTGTTCATCTAGAAATGAAAATGTCCTCCTCTGAGTTTTGAAGGTAAAAAGTTACTTTGCTTTATATCAAAATAGCAGAATTAAAGAGCTTTTTTTGACTAAGCAGTCATTTAATTCAATACATTACAAAAACATTACAGTAGTTTGGATAACCTTACAGATATGTTCTATATAAACAAAATTATGCAGTATTCCTGTATTTTGAATCCAAACAATTTTTTCTATTGCTTCTCATTTTGTAAGATTTTCCATATTATTTAATGAATATACTAGTGTGTGTATGTGTGTGTGAGAGACAGAGAAATAGGAGAATTGCATTGTAATCCACTGGGTTGATGAAATTTTAAAACTTTTATACACATGTGTGTACGAGTAGATGAACATAAGCTCTTCTGTTTTTACTCTAAATGCTGGTTCTCTGGTTTTAAGATTCCATATGAGAATCTGTGCACACTGTGGCTGCACATTTTCATATTGCTAAGACAGCCTCTCACCCCTTCACAGCATGGATTCTAATAAAAGGCTTAGAATCATGAACTGTATTCTGGTGTGACCCAGAAAGCCTTGACATTCAGAATCAGAGTAGTCTGAATGGCTCAGTCAAGATGCAAGTCTAAATTAATTGGGAAATTTGATTATAATGACCCATGAGGGAAGGGATAATATATTGGACTTTTTTTTATTAAAATGGTACTTTTGTAATTTAAATGAATAATTGTTAATAAAACAGCTAAAATGAAAATGTGTTCAGGTTAAATAAGTTAAATAACCTCTTTGGCTCCTTCAGTGATTCAGAAATACAGATATTTGCATCTGGAATGAATCGGGTTTAAAACTACTGATAAAAAATATTCATGATTTTATAACCACATTTCTTAGTATAATGGTGAGATGAATATATACCTATCGAGTACATAAATACATATTGTTTAAGAACCTTTGGTTTTATATGAATTAAATTAACTTACAAGTTCAAATACAATAGCATCTTCAGTATGCACAGTCATATTTAACATACGCGATTGTACTGAGTTGTGTGGAAAAGCTTGCTTTCCTCACTTGGGATGTTACTAAGCATACCCTCAGGAGTTTAGTGCTCCATGTTTGCTACACTTTCAGGTGAATAAATTCAAAGAATTAGAAAGAGGCAGGCTTATAGCACTTTGCAATTGCATTCTAATGCAGCACTGCAGTAAGTTTCATTATAGTTTTGAAAAGAGAAAGATTTTAAGTGTAAAAACAAAATTTATAAGTTTATTTTTTTGTGTAAAATGTTATTCATTCATTTATGTAATCTTTTAAAATGCTCATGCACCTCAACATACACATGCTGTAAATCAATGCCTGGATTTAACACACATGATAAGGCAAACGCCTGACACTGTTCCTTCTTTATGGAATTTAAATGCCATAAGGTATTCATTTTGCAATTAACAATTGAATTTCAGTTCCAACAAATGCTACATATAAGAAAATATTGCTCTAAAATTGTATAATGGGGTGCTGTTCTTGGGGAAACAATTTAACTGAAATTCTAAGGAGGAATAAGAAATGAGTCCCCAGAGAGAGCAGTTGATGAAAAACTGAAAGTCACTGGTCACAGACTATAAGAAAGTTCTGAGGTTGCTAGGAACAGGGTACCATGGAAACGGTGAACACAGGGCAATGTGGCCAGTGAAAGGTAGGAGCTAGATGTGGGGCAGTAAGTTTAATTGGTTGGACCATGTTAAAGCTTGTAGGGTCATTTAAAAATCATACCCATTATGTAAGTAACAATGACTGTGCTTAAGCAGCACAGTAGCATTCACATTTTGTTGAAAAATGACATTTTGTGGCTGAAAATAGATTGAAAGAGTACAAAAATGCATTTGAGGAGAGAGGATAATAGGGTAACAAAGATGAGTAGATAAAAAAAATTAGCTATTAACAAGTGGTGGTGAGGAATCAGAACCCTCCTATCCAGCTGGTGTTACAGCCAATTTGAGAAATAATTCAGCAACTGCTCACAAGATTTCACATATATGGTGCAGAAATTCTACCCCTAGGCATATACCCTAGAGAAATGAAAATATATGTCCCTACAAAAGCATACTTGATGTTAGTTACGTCATGAATCATAATAACCAAAAGATGGAAACAACCCCAGAGTCCACAAAGTGACAAAATGCAGACAAAGGGTGCTAGCTCCTTAAAATGGAACAGGGAAACTTACAGAGATGGCAAGATTAGCAATTTTGAAGGGCTAACAGGTAGAAGATAGCATGATGGTAGCTAAAGGTATGTGTTTACTTTCCTTACCATAAAAGATACAAGGTATAATAAAGTTAGAATGGGAAAGATTGATTTTGTTCATGGTCTTGGAGATTTCAGCATGTGACCTGTTGGTTGGTTGCTTGTGGGCTTGGGAAGTACGGTACATCACAAGGAAAGTGTGTGTGAAGAGGCTGCTTGCAGGACAGTGACCAGGAAGCAAAGAAGGAGAAATTTGTCCGGGTCTAAAAATTCTCTTCAAGTACAAATCCCAGTGCGCTAAGTTTCTCCCTTCCCCGAGAGCTTTCACTGCTTCCCAGTGGTGCCCTAGACTGATGTGCTGGTCTGCTTTCCTGTCATTGAGCAAATGGGGCAGGTAGGGACCATCCTTTAGCTGGTGCCACCAGGAGCAGAGAGGCTCAATTTGACTCCTGATTTCAGGGGACCCAGTCCACGGTTGGTTGGCTCCACTAGAGAAACATAGTAGAAGGGCCTGGGCAAGCGAAGATACTCAGATTCTGGTGCCAGGAAGCACAGCCTCTCAGAGGAATAGAGCCAAAGTGGAAGGGGTACAGGGCCATAGACAGTCCTACAGGTCACCCCTCCAGGATCCACCCAGACACAGCCAGACCCAAGCTGTACTTATCTTTTAGGTGTTTATTAATGCAATAGAGTTAACACATCAAAATTAATGGACACAGCTGGTATCAGGCCTTTAATATCTAGGCCATGGGCGATATTTCAGATACACATTCCAGCAGTGTAATGTGATTTCTTTTTGAGACAGTGAAAAATACTCTTTTTGAGACAGTGTTTGAGGCAATAATTGCACTTATCTATGAATCATACTAAAATCCTTTGAATTGTACACTTTAAGTGGATAATTGTATGATATGTGAATTATATCTTAATGAAGTTACTTTAAATATTTGTGAGGCTTGTAAAAGTCATAACTGAAGTTTTTAAAAAGAGGCTCCGAAGGAAGAAATATATTTGGATTCAGCTGGAGTAGATTGTACTCCAAGTGGAGCAGCTTTGCGAGAATAGACTTAAGCATCAGGACCCAAATTGCAGAGATTCTAACGTTGTGAACATGGTGTGGATGGACGAGGGTGGCTCAGCAGAGGAAACGGGGAACAAGCAGGACAGCAGAAAGCAGGAAGCTGTGGCTCAAGGAAACCAGTGAAGAACGTTTTAAGGAAGAATATGAAATTGAGTCCAGGAGGCTGTAGTCTCCTACCTTTCCCTGGGGGACTCTGCAGTCACTACTCTCTGCGAGGGCCGGCTTGAGCAGCAGTGGTGGGCGGGGTAAGGGGGAAAGTCCTCTCGGATTCGCTGAGTGGTGCGTGCGTGAGGGACGCAGTGGTGTGGACAGAGGCCGCTTTACTGATTTGGGCCACAGTGGTGTGTTGGAAGAAGACACAGTTTGTCTTCAAATTTGCATAATTCCACCATGACTCAATGTGCTTTAGAGAATCCTACAGATAGATGTACATGCTGAAAGATCCAGGGTATCAAGTAATAATCTCAGAAGATTTCTGAGAAGGAAAGAGATGATTTGGTGTGGGTCACATGTTAGGAATTCTCCTTACATGTAACTTCATACACACTGACAAGAGAGACTCCCACAGGTTCTCCTGGAAGGGGGCCGGACAGGCTGCATGAAGCCTCACATGCTGGTTACTGAGAGGGCGTCCCACACAGGCATCGTCTGCACTCACTGGCTTTCCCACAGTCTCTCTGTCTCTCTCTCTTTCTCTCTCTCTCTCTCACACACACTCAGTGATTAAAGGGAAGAAAACACAAGCAACTTTGCCTGATTCATCTTTGAGGAAGAAAGGACAGAACAATGTCAAAGGGCCAGGTTTTGGTACTTTTGCTGGGTACTACACCACATACACTGCAGTTTTGATATAAAATTGATTGTTTCTTCTATGTGTAAACTGGAAGAATCATTTACTAGACAGTTTGCCACAATAAGCAGGTCAGTAAAAGGCCTTTGTAGTGAAAATCTCATGGATGCTGTTCTTTAGTTTACCAAGGTTACCACAATCTACATCGTCACAAATGAAGCTGCCTTGTAGTCCTCCCATTTAATGCTCTGTGTTCCAACTTCAAATACTACTTAAAATGATTATGAAAAACATTCACAGTTTATTTTTTCTGAGACTTTCAGACCTTTTCAACTCAGGAAACAAGTGAATCAAAACCAAAAAATTAAGATGCCATCTACAATAAACATGATATTCTCTGCACACTGTAATAAATTGCTGCAAATAAATTGGTAGTTTAAAATGGCAGAAATTTGTTCTCATAGGAACGGAGTCCAGAGATCTGACATAAATTTCTGTGAGCTGACATTCTGATGTCAGCAGGCCTGTGCTCTTTCTGGTAGCTCTTCCAGCGTGGATGGCTGCCAGCATTTCTTGTGCCATGGCCACATTTTTCCAGTTTCTCTCCCCATGATCACTCTGATTTTGCTTCAGAATGTGCTTCAGAGCTTCCTGCCTCTCGCATATGACCACACGTGCTGGCATATAGTGCTCACTCGGATAATCTGAGATAATCTCATTTCAGACTCTCTAGTTTAAACCGTCACAACTTCACCATGGAAGGTGACACCCACAGGTGCCAGGGTGAGGGCCTGACACCGCCACACAGCAGCACCGCTCCGGGCCTACATCGTCAGCATGCATCTCACTGACTACCGAGGTGTCAGCCTCCTCATTTCAGCCTTTGCCCTCATCCATCGACGCTGCTTTCCACAGTGTCCAAATGCTACATTCTCATTGGCTCTACTCAGTTTTTCAATATTATAAATAGTTACATGCAATAATTACACTCTGTTGTTCAGGGTTTTTTTTTTTTTTTTTTTTTGCACCAAGATGAAATTTCAAATTTTTTTTTTTCTGTTGAGTCCAAAGTCCATTTTGGATGCGTATTATAGAGATCACAGACTAACAGGAATGTGTGTCCTTTGTGGCTTCCTTCTGCCCTGATAAGTAGTTCAGGCAAGCTCCATGAAGTTCCTCCTCTGCCTCGCTCTTCCCTCTGCTCAGATGCTCCCCACACTGATCCACCAGAGCTGCCCACACTCTGGACAAGGTCACTGGCCAAATGTGCATGAAATCTGACCTGGATTTGTTCCTTAACAGGAGAGTGTAGTGAGCCTTAACTATTTTACAGATTGGAAAAGGAAATTCTAACATTTAGTTGGGAATATTTTCTTTTATAACAGAATTCATTTAAGGTCTATTAATAATGTCAAAGATGTAATGAGTTAACCAATATGTAGATTTTATTACTCCCCATCTTCCATTGTGAAAGCTTACATTTACCTCCTCCTCCATACTTGGGCCCATATTTGACATCTCCGTCCTACTGATGAGAAGACTTAACAACCCGCTCAGGCACTTGGCAGCAGAGGTGGGGTTTGAACTCAGGCAGTCTTCTCTCAGCTGCTTCAGTAGGGCTGTTGCAAGCAGTGTGCATTCTGAGCCATCAGAAAAGTGTTATTATATTCAGAAGTTCAATGTGAATAAGTTTAATAAAGAATCATAATCGTGGCCTTCCACATGTGCTCATGTATGTGATTCTCCTCTCCCAGGTAAGAGTTTTAGGAAGCTCTCTGATGAGGTGGTGAAGATACTCCATGGACTAAAGGAGGCCTGGGGAGCCCTACGTCCTGCTGTGTGCAAGGACCCGGGCGAAAGCTGCCACTCATGGGACAGGAGGACCACAGAGCTGTTGACACCTTGCACAGTGACTGCCCCGCCTCCAGCACTGCAGGAAACAAAATTACCTTCTGGCTCCTTTCTAGCAGTGGGGATTGAAACCTGTACCTTCACACTGAACTACGTCCTTACCACTTTTTAAAAAAGTATTTTGAGAGTCTCACTAAACCATTAAGTTGCCCAACCTGGGCTCTCCCTTGCCATCCTCCTGCCTCAGCCTCTCTCGCAGTGGTGAGACTACAGGTGTACATACACAAGCAAGTTCCACGCTTTTTGTTTGTTTGTGTTTAAGGTGTCGCTATGTCCTCTAGATGGGCCTTGAACTCACTCTGTAACCTGGGCTGACCTTGAACTCCTGGTGATCCTTCTTCTTCTGCTTCCTAAGTGCTGGGATTACAGGGATGTGCCATCACACCCAGCTAGGTCCATGCTTTATAAGTCTCAAATCTATTGATATTTTGTTATAGTTGCCTAAAAACATAAAGATAAGCTTTATGAAAATTAATTCAACTATAATTAAATATGACATGCTAATTAGAATTAAGTTCAATGTCACTAAAACAATTTTAATGAAATCCACATATTAATAATATTGCTATAGTTTGCTAATAGTTCATAAATTTATAATGTCCTGTGATTGTAACCACAAACATGTGTGAGAGGATCAATTTTCTTACCAATTTGTAGATGAATGGATTAGACTCATCTTCATAGTGTAAGAAAGTGATCCATAATCTTTGAACACTAGAATCTTTCATGAAATCTTTTGGTTCATAAATTTAGAAGGTATAAATTCTCAATCTACTGAGAAATCTTGCACTTTCGGGAAAAAAAAAATGAAAGAGAAACCATTGTGCTGTTATCCATGCTTCAATTTCCTCTAAATCTGAGTCAGAGTCAGCTCTGGCTATCAGGAAGGGAAAATGGGACCCCAGCCTGCACTGTGAAGATGCAGGATGATCCCAGGAGGGGAAGGATCATGTCAACCCAAGGGGCATATTGATTGCTGCTTGCATAACTCCTATTTTCAGTTTCTCCTGAGTTTGTGAAAAAGAAGTTCACATCGTGCACAGTTCTGTGGTGTTGGTAAGGGTGAGTCCCTCACAGGCACCTGACCTGCTGGCAAAGGTAGTTACTGCAATTCCTGTCAGAGAACTGGGAAGCCAAGTGTGGGAGTATGTCTTTTGGGCACTGACTAATGTTGTAGGGCTGCAAAGATCACTTTCTATATCAAAATTATGTTAAATGTTGCTTCGTAGCGTAAATTACATTAAGCATTACACATTTCCTTATTCTTCAATATATTCCAAAACTAGTATCAACATTCCCTTCCCTGTTTGTTCATTTGTTCCAGGAATGTTCATCAAACTTTCATTATGTTCCAGGTATGCTTCTGGACACTGCCAATATGGCAATAAATAAAAATGACAGGTGTTTTTACCTTTGTAGAGCTCTAATTACCATGGAGTGACAGACCGTGAACAAACTGCTGAGTGAATTAAACAGCGTATGGAAAACTATTACTCAAAATGGATAAAAAGGACCTGAGGGAGGAGGATGAAGGGCGCCGCCATGCGGAAGGTACTTAATTTAAAGTGTTCTTCGGGGAATTCATCTAAGAAAAAAGTTAAAAAGGTTGAAGGAACAAGTTTCTTAAAACTCTTGGGGCAGAGTGTGTCATACAGGCGGTTCATCTGGTGTCGAGGGGGTCAGCCAGAGACCGATGTGTCTGGAGCCGGCGTAGCCAAGAAGAGAAGGGAAGTGAACGAGGGGTCCAGAGAGTTAACAGAGACAGCAGAAAAGTGGAATAAAACTTTTGATATTTGAATATGGTTAAGGATCTCCAAGTTATACTGACTCAGAAAACAATCTTCCTTTCCCATGTATCAGGACAGACTTCAGTCACCTTTGTCTCCCACATTAAGCAGATATTCTAGGAAAGCCATTCTAAGTAGTGCGGCTACTGAAAGCCTGACATAAACAGCAGAGATAAGAAAGGTGACCGAGTTCTTGTGGTTTTGTATTTGGGCTGATTACAAAGCACAGCAGACTTACCATTAGCCATTATAACTGACAACAGGAAAGAAAACTACTCACCTTAACTCTGAAGTTTGAACTGCCAGGGCTTATATACACCTGCAGTTTTACTGCTCGTAGATCAACATTTGTGCAATGAAGGGATCAGAAAAATATTTAAAACAAAATGAGGCAAAAACAAGAAAAATGAGAAATTCTACTATGAGTTATCATATGGAAGTAAGACCCGCTTTTCCGCTAGCAAATTGTATCTGGTTGTTATCATCAGGATAACATTGACTTTAGCTACAACTTGATGGAGATATGTTTAGGTTTGCTGTGTACAGGACATATTTAACTGTTTAGTTAAATACTATATACAGTGTATTTTGAGATTTTTTTCTTTTTCTTTTATTTTCAAGTATGTTTTCTATATGAACAGTTCAAATCTCAAGAATAAAGTAAAAACATTTAGGAATTATTAAAAATTACCTCAGCAGTTTTAAATTTTCTGATAGTGGCAAGCAATAGCGTGATCTCTGGAACAACTTTGGAACAATAAGTTCTGGTTAAGGGTGTGTCAGTCCATGTTTGTCTACTAATGGTTGCAAGAGCAAAATAATCCTCATAATTTAAAAGATAAAATTCTTGTTTATCAAATTTGTCTCTGAAAAATGTTTGTGGATGGGAATTAAATCTATGGAGAGAGAATTTTCTGTTATCTGAAGTCATTTTCATGATTAAATTTGGAATTTCTAAAGAAATACTTTCCATTCTCCAATATGTGCTAAAGCAGTATGTCGCTGCAGAACAATTTTTACCGAGTAGGTATTCAGCTAGTAATGAGAGTAGAGTTACTTTCCTTGAATTGAGAAATAATGCTTGAGCCAAGTAAAATAGAAAAGACCTTGCACGATACCTCATTTATGCAGCTATACTCCTTACTAAATTCAGTCTTTCTTCAGGCTATTAGTTGAACAGGTCCCCGTCATTAAGCAATTTATTTGTTACATCTAGTCAACATTTTTATTGAAACATAAGTCAAACATAGATAGAGTGCCTTTTCATTAAAATTTTTAATGTAGGCCTTGCTATGGAAAAAGGAAAACCACATACTTTACTTGCAACCAAGTACAATTAAAGTGTAATTAGAATATAGGGGATAAGCTAAACATTTAATGATGAACAATATCCAATTACACTGTGAAAGGTCTAATATTGACCTGCTTTATTTGAGTAGTCAAATGAGTAGACCAATATGAGGTAACATGTAAGGATTGCCATGCAAACCGCGGAATAAGATCTGAGTAGCAAGGCTGATGGCAAATAGCCATGTAATCCTTGAACTTATGCTTCCATGATTTAGGGCAGAAATTATATTTCCAAGAGTAGAAAGTAATATAATCCACAATATAATACCTATGACTTTCTGGTAAAAACCTGCTTTCTAATGCTAGGATAAAATATTTATTAAAATCATTTGACATCTTATTTAGAGAGAGACTAAACTTATTTTATTTTATTTGTTGTATTTGATGTTATAAATTGTGCAAGTCATTTAACCACTAAGGATAAATGAAAATACACATTTTACAATACACATAATCTGTACATTGTGGGCTTGCAATTTTGCAATGTGAGACATTAAATAGAACAAATTACTTAGTGATAATGTTTCACCTGATAATAAATTGGGTGGTCTAATGTTTTATGTTAATGGATATGGGACCTACAAGGGAGTTAAAAAGAGCAAAATATTTTTAAAGCTTTATCTTTGATTTCATTTATTAGTATTTTATAACATATTTTGCTATTAAGTTCTGTGTCATGTATGACACACGTTCTCAAGGAAGGGGACCTGTGTGGAAATCAAGTCACTGTGTGCAGGGTAGAGCCACATGATTGGTACCTAGACAACAGGCAGATCTGCCAGCTAACCAAAGCAAATCAAGAACGAGTAGCTAGGAGATATGAAAAAATAGGCAACCAGAGGTCTGTTTCTTCTGCCCACTACAACAGCAATCATACTGCTCATTGTCTATTATGGGAAACATATTCTAAGACCTTCCCCAACCATGGGTACCAAAAATTGCTAACCCCATGGAATTCCACAACATACTATGATTTTTCACAGGCATGGATACCTACATAGATGAATTTAGTATATTTTCCATTTTAACAAAACACATATTCCAGTGTGGTTATAACTTCTGTAATTTGAGATATGACAGCAAAACCAGCAGAACTTCACAACTTAATGGATAAAAGATTAATTCTTATCATGGAATCTTAACAAGAACTTGTACTTTTTCATTTAAAGGAAACTCTTTATGCTTCTTTTTGGTATATTCTTATTGCTAGCATCAGAACTGTTGTGTTTTGTGGGACATTATCAGTAAAAGGTTTCCTTGGACACAAGCTTGATCTGGTAACAGACAGCTCTGGAGTGACTAAGAAGCGGGCAGCACACAGAGCGGGGCAACGTAACTGGACAGCTAAACTGTAGATAAAATGGGCTTGCTGTGTAGAAGAACAAAAGTTGATGACTGTTAACAACTTTCAACAAAAATTTCTATTTCAGCATCAGTAAATTATACTGTGGCTTTCTTCATGCGTTAACCACATAAATACATATTGGATATGTATTATGAAGAAGATGCCATGGTTGCTTCCAAATAATATGCCAGCTTCTGACCCGGACTTATGAAGTAGATATGACGTTTGGTGCTCCATCCAATCATGTAAAATTAATAGCCCTGGAGACTATGTAAAAGATATCCCCATGAGAATTTGGAAATGCGTGAAGAGGAAAGGAGGAATAGCTGAGGACTCTGGATTGTAGAGGCAACAGAACCGCAAGTGCCGTCCAGCTCAACAAAAGGAAATAACATACTTCGCCTTTCTTGACCTCCCATCTACCTAATGCAGCGGAGGCAGGCTCACGCTTCCTTATTAGGAGTTAGTAATATAGCTGAACTGGTCAGCATTTGCAATGGGCGTCACCTAGGAGCCCACGGTCAGGGCAGCGTTCTCCCCCTTGCCAGGGCTGAGGCTCGGCGCCGTGGCAGCACCGGCTCCAGGACTTTCACTGTGGCCATGCTCAGCACGTGCAGCTCCTTGTCTGGCAAGTCTAAGAGCACCTTTCCTGACCCAGAGTCACCAAGCAGCCAGGCAACAACCAGATCAGTAGTGCAGCTACAAAAGTGGCCTGCGTGGGAAGCATCTTTGTCATCAAAGAAGCCAACTGAGGTACCTACCACTTAAGATATGAGCTGAGGAAATGCCCATTTCCAGAAGTACCAAGGGAACTGACAGGTGGCATACTGGCACCAAATAAACCGAACAGATGAAAGAGCACAGAGTCTCTGAAAAGTAAGCGGTCACAGCCACAGAAATAGGCAAGAGTGTATATCTTCTGCATGAATAGGGTGACTGGCCTGTAAAGCAAAAGAGTTAGGTACAACCCAAAGACTTCCAATATGTCAAAGATGCACTGAAGATCACTCATCAAACCAAGCATAAAGCACACATAAACATGAAAAGATAAAGCACTGATCCCAACACTAAGATGAATTAGATGTAGAATTTGGTGAGACTTTTAAAACAGCCACCATAAGATTCAAAAACAATGACAAGTTATCTTGAAACCAATAAGAAGTAGAAAATATCAGCATAACCAAAGTTACAAAAAGAACCAAATGGAAATAATCGAGATTTGAAAACATCCAGAAATAAAAATCTTGCCAGACAGCATAAATAGTGTTAATGACAGAGGATAAAATCACTTAACTTGAGAACAAAAAAAAACCAATGTTTTTGCTGAACAATGTTTTCACTATTTTTACTGTTCCCCAATTCAAAGAGCAGTAAAAACAGCCTGAAAAAGACAAAGAAAAGACAGGAACGTGGCATTGGGACACACGCAGCAGTGAAATAGTGAAAGATGCAGCCCTTCCTCCTCCGTGACGGGGGGGCAGGAAGACGGGGAGGTGAAAGAGCATTAGAAGAAATAATTTTGAACATTTTTCAAATTCACCAAAAACCAAACTTGCAGATTTAAGACACTGAATAAACTCCAATTAAGAAATGCAAAAAATTCCAAGCCAAGAGCCATCATAATTATACTTCTAAAGGCTAAAATCCATGAAAGAAAATCCAAACATCAAACAGGTAGAAATAACATATTGTGAATAGGAAAAAAGTGATTTTCACAATAACAAACATCTTATCTGATGTCACAAAGGCCAAAAGTGGCAAATCTTTCAAAAGAATTCTATATCCAGTGACATTATTCTACAAGTCTATATCTAGGCAAAATAAAGTCTTTCTGAGCGGGAGGAGAGCTAAGGTTGGCGGTGGAGGGGTTCAGGGGTTAAGCACTTGCCTCACATGAATAAGCCCGGGTTTGATCCCCAGTACAGCAAAAACAAATAATGGAAACAGCAACCACAATGCAAACACCACAGCAAGCTAACAGAGGATCATGTTGCTAGCAGACTTACCCTTTAAAGATGGCTGAAAAATTTTTTATATAGAAAAGTATTGATCACAGAATATATCATAGAGTACCAGAAAGAACAGCATTGCCAGTTTGTAAAATAGAGTATAGATTTCCTCCAAGTTATATTGCATCACATCTGATAACTACAACAAAGGTTCTAGCACCGTGTCATGCTCAAGACAATGATAATTAAAAATGTGGAAAACAAAGGGTAGAACTGAAAGTAGAACATTTATAATGTAAATATTCTACAACATTCTATGAGAAATCACTTAAACATGGTCTAATAACATAAATAATGTTAAGTGAAATACATCAGACATGCAAGCTTAAATACTGCAAGGCTTCTCTTATATGAAGAAACTAAAATATAAAGAGCAAAATAAACAATAGGTTATAGGAAATAGAGAGATTTTTTTTCTAAATGGAAAAGGTATCAAGACATGGATGGGCTGGGGTGGAGGGGAGGGCAGGGGATGAGCAGAACCGAGATGTGTGACTGCCCACGTCACCCTCCCTCCAGGAATGCGGTCACTACACAGGGCAAACATACTAAGAAAGAATAAAAACTGAGAAAATGCATATTCATATCGTTCTACTGCTAGAATTTAAAGCAGTGCCCAGGACCGTGTACATGCTAGGCAAGTGCTCCACCACTGAGCCGTATTCCAGCCAATAAACAATAATTTTAAGAAATACTATATGACTTCTTTTTAAAATTTCTTAATAGTTATTCTAAGGGGAAAATTTGTTGCCTCCAAAGATAACATGACCTAAATATATATTATTTGGGCTGTTATGGATTTGAAATATATGTAACATTTTAATTATGGAATTGAAAAATACATTTTTGAATGGAAAAATTTATACAACCATTTAAAACATTTATATGCTTTTGTAATAAGAGTTTAACATAATTACAAAATCTTAAGAGGTGAAATGGAATTGATGTAGAATGTTAAAATGATTATTGGTACTTTTAAAACATTAAACCTGTGAGCTATTTGAGAAGGAAGAAGAAGAAAATTTCTTCACAGCCCCATGGGGTTATGCTGCTGTATGGAACAAGAACATCAACTGTTTGACCACACACAAAAAGGGTACAGGGAATGGGGAAATGGGAACTGCTTCAGATTACAAGTGCTGCCTTCGGTGTTCCATGGTGGCCATGAGAAAGCTAACAATGAAGGGATATTTAACGTTGTTTAGTCCAGGGCATCCACTTCTTTATATACAGCTTTAAGATGCTGGTGCACTATGTTTATTTGTAAAAATACTTAGTGTCTAGTGTCGCTCATTTCGTATTTCTTCATATAAAATCATTCTATCCCTCAGTGGGCTCTGCAGCTACTTATTCTCTATAAATGTTACTGATGATGGTTCCAGGATACCTGAAAGCAGTAATCATATGTCCCTTATCTTTTACTATTTTAATATCTGTGTGTGTCTCTCCATAAACCATGACCATGTTTAGCGAAGGCGTCACCACTGATTCACCATTTTTATACCACTCTATCCCCCAAAAGCAGGTGATAGAGTATTATGCAGACAATTACAGCAGCACGGTGGCACCTTAAATCACCTCTACTTTATCTATACAAAGACCGTTTTCAAGATGTGTTTTGTTTTTAGACTGGAAACACACTCTTCTGCACAAACAGAAGATGAGCAGCATCTCAAAGCAGCACACTAGAGAAGGAGTGTGAAGCCAGGAGACGGCGTGCAGAAGTGTGGGGCATGAACGTGAGCGTGTGTGCGTGTGTGCGTGCGTGCGTGTGTGTGTGTGTGTGTGTGTGTGTGTGTGTGAGAGAGAGAGATAGAGAGAGAGAGACAGAGAGAGAGAGAGAGAGAGAGAGAGAGTCCTTGGTGCAGGACTGCAAGATATTGCTCAATAACCTTGGTAAATATCACCATCAGTGTTCATCTGTGCTACTTTTGTTGCATATACGTGATATGCATATTATATATACAATATATGGTAATCATCTATCATCTGCCTATCAATCTGTCACCTGTCTATCTATCATTTATCTATCTGAGAGAATTCTTTCCTACCAAAATATCCTGACTGAAACTACCATTGTCTATGATGATAAAATTTTAGGTTTAGTTTCTAAAAGTGAAGAAAACTAAAAATAAGATAATTCAGGTTTACTGCGTCATCTGTAATTTAAACTCCATAAAAGCCCAACTCCACCTTGAGCCTGCTGCCAAAGAGGAGACTACACACAAAGCACTCAGGTGCCCAAAGAGAAAGTCCTTTTACTCACTTTTTTCATTAAATGAAGAGTCTCTCAAAAATAATCCAAAATGTTAATAGTGGAAAAACAAGCAACATATTCACTGGTAAGAAACTTACAAACAACAACCTACTGCAACAATGGCAGAGCCATCTGCCTGTACATTTTATGGGGCTATGAACTATAACACCTGAAGCAGATGCTAAGAAAATGGTCATTTTTAGAACATAGACGCATTTGTATTTGTCAGAACCATGTTTTTGCCTTTGCAGCTTTCATATTACTTTGGTTGCAGTTTCATATTTATTTCTATAAACATTTATTTCAAGTAGGGGTGGAAATTAAGGCAGACAGATGGCTCCGTGAACTGTGCAGCGGAATGGAATCTCAGAGACGCAAGTTCCCGCTCTGCTCCTCTTCCACACACTTGGAGCATGAGGAACATAATCTGTTTGTTGGCTCTTGTTAGGTAACTGTTCAAGATCAGAAATTCTCCATGACGTGATTGTAGCTTTTTGATACAACTGTAGAAAATTTGTGTGCAGTATATATTTTGTCCAGTGGAGTTAGTGTGAATCATAGATGTATATGAAGGTGGGCCAGCATCATTACCAACATTTTATAAACAACTTCATGTGCTTTTAATCTTTCATTCAATTCAGAAAAAAGTATGTAAACCTGCACAGGTGCAGAAACAGTTGGTAGCACCACACTGAGAGATGCGCAGGCCAAGGAGAAGGGCCAAAAACTATAAACTTGGGTCTTTTCAAAGCAGTTTCCACTGAGGAATAATGAGAACAGACAAGAAAAGAGGCAGCTCCCATACCAGATCCCACAGGAAGCTGTGAGGACGCCATCACCCCTGACGCTGTAGGACGCCTGCAAAGCAGGAGGTTAGGGCTCTCGTCCTCCTTCAGAACACGGTTATAGGGACACATTTCCAGGCTTCTTCTCTTCATGCAGTGGGAACAATGCGTGATTTGGAGAACTGCCTGGGGGTTTGGGAGATCAGACATTAGATTGAGCTGAGACAAACTCAACAGAATATCAACCCGGTGGGATTAACGGGGTTAAGCTAATACAGTCCTAAATGATAGGACATAGTGCTGAATGCTTGTTTTTCCTTACTTAAATATTTCCTGTATTTTAGCTGGATTGATAGACTCCAAGAAGAAAGATATTTTCCAAATTCTCTCCTAGTCAGGTATGCTGTGTGGCTAGATTAGGTCACTAAGACATCAGCAAAAGTGTTATGCACTAGGCCCAGCTGTCTTGCTTAAAAGTGAGGAGATAGTTTTTCTTCCTCTCAGTCTTCTTGCCAGCTGAAATGTGAGCATGCTAGCGAGAGCGCATGCAGCTCTCCTAAGCTAGTAGCTATATTTTCTGCACTGAGCATAGCAGAGCAGCAAGATAACAAGTCTTGGTGTCTGAAAATTTGGTGGCGCCACCTCAGCAGCCACAGATCTATAACACGAAACAACTTTAATACCATGAAACAAACAGTGCACTAACATTTTAAAGTATTTTAGGCCTCAGATGCTTCTGAAGGCCACTTTACCTCATGCTGTGATCACACAGAAGACACCCTGCCCACCTAGCATTGGCATTCTACTGGGGAAAGGAAAAAGAAACGTGCAATTTCAGCTTGCCTATTTCTCAAGCCCATACTCCTTACTGGATCTTGTGCTGATGGTTTATTGGTAGTTTTTCCCACGTCCTAATGTAAAACCTAGTGAATGCAAACCTTTCAGAATAGGATCTCTAACAAAATGAACTTCTCAAAAGAAGCTAGTCTCACATGTTGTGCCCCCCAAATCCTGCTACCTTCCTAGGACCTCAGAGTTAGTAAGATTTTCATGGCTTGTCTTGAATAACTTGTCATGAAATGTCTTGAATAACTCCTCTTCAGTGTGATTATGTGTGTGGCATATAGGGAATGGTGGCATTTGGAGCCCTGGAAAGTAGTTTCTGATCAAACTGAAGTGCTGTCAGTTAAGAAGCTTAAAGAATTAGCAAAAGTTAATGCGTTGGTAAGAAATAGGGTCAAGTTTTTACTGAGTGCAGATACTGAGAGATGGGGATGGCATTTAGTTGCAGAGAGCAAAAGGTCTGCTGGTTACCATCTGTCCTCAATGTCACTTTTGTTAAGTCTCTGCCCTCTTAAATCAACTTACAAAAGAAAACAATGAAATGAAAAATGATCCTTGACTTTGTAGATAGTCATCCCAGCTAATTGCCTAGCAAGGCAGTACCTAATAATCTTGGACAGGTTGTGTTGTCTGCACATAAAAACAATAGACAAAAAACCCATCATCTTTTGATTTGGCAAGAAAAAATGAATGAATGCAGGTGGAATACTAGAAACAAGTACCAACTCCCTACAGTGAAAGTCATCATTCCGACTGGCGGAGGAAGGCTGCAGTTGCCTGCTGATAGAGGGTTGAATAAGCGAACAAAAAACTCACTGCATTTTCATGTCTAGCTGGCCTGAAAATATTTCTTTTAAACTATAAACTCACTTAGTATGTGTTGTTGGAACAAATATACTTAGTAGGCAGTGATAAAGCTTCTTGTAAAATAAAATACTAATTGTAGGTAAAAAGTTCTAGAAGAATTAGTCATTGTGATGATATAAAACCCATGGCTGTCCCTTGGTATCTGTGCACCACTGGTTCCAGGACTCTCAGACCCTAAAATCTGCAGATGTTCAAGTTGCTTATGTAGGGGACATAGTGCATGTAATCCACTCACATTTCTGGACGTGTAAATCATCTCTAGATTATTTAAATTAACTAAATCAATGAAATACTTTGTGAATAGATGTTTGGAAATGAAGAACTTAAAAGTCTGCCTATGTTCATCATAAGCCTAGGATTTTTTCCCAAATATTCTAATCTCCAGATGTTTGAATCCACCAATGTCAGACTTACAGATAGGGTGGACTGCTGGGTATGGCTAAGTCAGTATCTTTACCAGGAACTTTATAATACAACAGACTTTTTGAAAAAGAAAAACAATGCCAGTTTATGAGATTTATTTCTGAAAGGCAAGTATTCTCTGCAATGAACGCCTATGGTGCAGCCCGTTTGTCACTTGATAATAGCACAGTTTACTTGTAAAACACTGAAATATGGGATTTTTCTTTCCTGTTTGACTTAGAATAGACAGGTAGGTGAGCAAATGAAGAGATATTCTGAAAATGATTTTCTACTGAAATGAATTTGGTGTTCACACTCTGTAAAGTAATTATCATGTAAATTACAGAAATACTTCTAGTAACTGAACAAATAAAGCCAAATTAAGGGCAAAGTGTGATTGGTTAGTAACAGAAATAAAAATTAATATATGCTATTCATAAATTTTCTTCAGTATTCATGGCTAGAAATAGTTAAACTAATAATTTTAAAGCTATTAGGAACTAATATTTCATAAAATATATTGCACACAATATAACTAAGGGGACTAGGTATCACCGTACCTTTTAGTCATCATAGAAGGCTTTAAACATTGCAAAAATAAGACAAATTTGCAAGTCAGAAAGTACTGAAATACAAATTTAATATTTAATCCACAGTAAAATCTTCAATTCACCTCAAATAGAATGCAATAGCGGCAAATGCATTCTTTAATGATAATATAGTCTGTACTAAGAATGTTATAAACAAAAATGCTGAATCCCTGCAATGTAAAACTAGTAGCCTATGTATTTGACAAATCTAACATTGTTTATATAATAATCATAAAAATAACACATTGTTCTTCTCCAACTATCTGCCTATAATATATACCTAAGGAAGCCTTATTATTAGAAGCTACTTACTTTTCCAAGAACAAATGGGCTGAAATATTTAGCCGACCGAGGAAAGTCTTTATGAAACACAAATTATACCCTTACAACTTAGTAAAGTTCTACTTGAAGACTGGTCTAATTGAAAATTTTTATACAAAGAAGTATCCTATATAATTAACATGTCCTATACGATCAAGCTAGAAAAGCATTCTAAGGCTAACTTTTTAGGGAGGTCTTCTTGTCATTGAATATCATGTAACTTTCCATAAAATTCTTTGAATGAGAATAAAGGAATTAGCTAGAGAATTAACTGTTACAAGAAATTGGTACCGAACCAGAAATGACTGAACAATGCCCTTCAAGTTTCTTTATTTTAAAGGTGTTGATTCATGCTAAGTGCTTGGTTGAGAAAGGGAAATTTTGTACCACAGTGTCTTTGGGAAGCAGTGAGCCCTCTGGCAAGCTTCGCACATGCTTTGTTTTAAAGATAATGAGGACATTAGAAACTATTTGGAACTTTGGTCTGAAAATTCCTACCAGAGGCCCTTTTAAGTCACTGTGGTTTCCAGCCTGAATCCTGCACCACCCAAACCTGCCTCTGCTGCTCCGTCAGCTTCCTCAGGCTTGGGACATGTGCACCATTGCTGGGCACATTTCAGCACTGCAGAAATCCCCTGGTTTCAGGTGATCTCCTCAGGGCAGAGCTGTGATCAGCTTCTCAATATCATTCTCTGAATTCTGGGCACAGAGACATGTGCTGACTGTCCTAGTCCCAGTCTAAGCAGAAGTGTATCAGAACTCACAGTTGACATAGGATAATGGTGTGAAAGGCCACATTAATTGCAAACATGAGCCACCACTGTACCCTTTGAATTTTTCAGGGAGATAATAATGTTTCAGCAGAGAAGTTGTAGCGCGGTGTGCTGGTAGAGATGACAAAATTTGTCCTAGATAACATCCCATCGTGGACAACTGGCTTGAACATGGAATTCCTTTTTCTTAAGCACGTCAATGCCCCACATTAGCATTTTAGTGACCTTGCCTTACCTACTGTAAATGTGTCCAGCATACTTTATGACTTGAGAGGTGCACATAAGAGCCAAGAACACGCTTTGGAAAACTGCTGAAGAACATAAGAGAAAGTTACTTGGATTTTGAGCCTATAGTCTTGTGAATAATCATAATTTAACCATATGGTTGGAAAAACTTTGCTGTAGTATGCAAGATTGGAATAATCAGTTTAATGCTAGAGGAGACTCAGAACAAGGAGGTAAGAAAGTAACATTCTTCTCTCTATGTATGTGTTCAGCTGAAATGAGATTATAAGTATTAACTAAATATTTTCTAGAAAGCTGAAATTGTAAGTGGGAGAAGGGATACAGAACTATTTCTGCTGTTACTTAAAATATTTTTAATTATAGAAAACCTCACATATATGCACAGGTAGCATGATGAACTTCCTTGTACCCTAAGAATAAGTGTAAAGAAACCTCCAATTACGCTTATATAAAATATGTATATATACATAGTACATATATACATCCAAGTGAATGTGTATACACATCTTATTGTGCATTCAGTACTCTCAGAAAGTGACTTAGAATTGGAAAAACTTAAATATTTAAAATAATTCTGCATTTTAAATGACAGGTAAATTATGATTAAAAAATTACATAATTATGCTCATTATATGGTATCATTTTCTGGATTTTGAAAACTTTTCTATTTTTATTCCAACCTTGATTCTTGAATCGCCTTTAATTTTTTCAAGTGCTTGAGGAAGCCTTGATGGGATGGGAGTATTCAGTGTATTTTCCGTCGAGGCCTCAGAAGTACCCTCACTCAAGCCCCTGCTTTACAACTTTAACTCTAAGTGCACGCTTGGCCTCAGACAGTGCCAGCCCCACCGCGCGCTGTCTCGGGGGAGCCTGGGTGCCCCTCACTTTGCTCACCGATATCCCTATTTCTCACCGTCTTTCCCTGCCGAAGGGCTGCAAAGAGATTTTTTCCAAAATTCCCCTGTCTAGCTGGGGCCAATACTTCTGGAAAGTTTCCTCGTAGGAAGAAACCGCAGGCGGGACACCATTCTCAAAGCTCGGGGGATAGTCATCCTCGGCTACTGAGTATTCTTTAAGGTCTTTATCTGTCCTCCCTAAATATTACTTACTTTTCTTCTAGAACAACCCAAAGCCTCCACTCCCCTTTCTTTTAAAAACAGTAAAACCTCAGCCGTGTGGTGCTTCTTTGATTCATGCTTTGTGTAATTGCTGTGCACTTGCATATCCTACACTTGGACTGCTTTTGTGCCAGTTGCCAACTCTGATTAAGATGCTCCTAGAGAGGCGACTGGGTCGCAGAGGGTTATGCCGATGAGTGGACCAGTCCACTGTTGCTTCCACCATGGGCCTCTGACATGGTGAGGCAGAATAAACCTGTTCTGTAAGTGTTGGGTACTTTGCCTAACAATAGGAAACCTTACCGGTGCGATACACTCTTACTCTGTCCATTCTCTGATTCACAGATTCAGATCAGCACATTGTCAGAGGCAGGAAAGGGAAAGTTCATCTGTGCCTACATGCACAGAAGATTTCTAATGTTTCTAGTTTCAAATAAATGAGACACAAGATAAAGGAAAATGACTAAATGAATGTCAAGAAATGTCCTGAAAGTCAGGAAAATGACTAAATACTCAAATACTTCTCCACTGCTTCAATACATTCACAAACCTAGTTTGCTATTTGAACTGTTATCTCCTGTGATCTCTATATCTTGTGAAATTTGCCAAAAATTGTATACATATTAAGAAAAACAAAAAAAAAACTTACGCAATTATAAGCTAGCCACATTGGTTTCATTTATTAATATGAGAATTGTTTCTAAAAGGGAAAAATTTAAACCCATGCTTTATTCAAGGTATTATTTAGTTCTATTTGAGAATCTCTAAAAATTTTTATAAAAACCACACTCGGTACTATTAGTCTTTTAAATTTATAGCAGGATAGCTTTATTATGGAAAGAAAAGAGAAAAATATTTGTCTTACTTCTGCAGTGTTGCTAAACTTCTTTTACTTACATGGGGATGTCAATAAAAGTTTATTCCCAAGACAAAATCATCACCATGATACATTTTCAGTAAGATAAGTAGAGGCATGTTAGTGTGACCACATTCAGGTTAACATTTTGCAATATGCAGATATTATACTCAACTTGCCACACAGAGTGTAAGGACCATCTTGCTGCTTTACCATAAACTGCATTTATTGAGTAACTTTATTTCTTAATATTGAAACATTGCAATCATAATACCTCAATGCTTTAAGGCCATAATGTTAATATTTTTGATATTGATTTCAAAAGGAAAGTATTATTTATTTCCCGTAGTAGTCATAAGAAAAATAGAAAAGAATTTGGAAAAGAAAATTCTCTCCAATATGGTTAGCCAAGAAGAATGTGAATTTAGATGAGGTGACAAGTACACGGTACTACTGTGCCTTGTGCTTTGAAAATTAGAACTGAAAGCTCTCTGAGGGCTCTGGGAAAATGTGTCTCATGCTTTACTGCAGATGGCCTTATCTGTGATCTTGAGCATCTAGAGCAGATAATCTGAGTATAATTTTTTCACCAATGTGCTAAGGAATCATGAGCAGAACAAGAAGGGAGAAAACAAGGAGGTCGCACTGAAGTGCAGAAAGAAGCGGGTGTGGACAAAGGAGGCCCTATTCACCCTTTGTGTTTAGGTCACCGGTGGGTTAATATAGAAGAAAAGGAAAAACTTCCACCAAGATAGGTTATTTTATTAGCACTGAAGCATTCTGTCTTTGCTTCAGAAACCAAAGTCCAACAGCTGCCTTCTACGAATTTCATACCAAATGAGACCATTTGTGTTTCTTGAACAATAGGTGCCCAATAAATAGTAACTCTGAACTTGGATTATGATACACATATTCCAGTGTTTAAGATGTTTTCTACATTTTTTAGGCAACTTTATAAATCAATCACAGGGGAAATGTCTCAATATATGAGTTGTAGTTTATAAGTATGATTTGTGTAATATGAGGATAAATCCTTATGAGTTTGAATTTTCAGTTATAGATATACTTTCAGGTTGAAAGTATATCACATTATTATTATTATTACATTATCACTAGTTGCATTAGTGAAACTCCAAAATTACTTGGCATCAGATTATTTAGATATTTACTTTTCACTTTAATCAGTTAAAATTTTGGCCTGCACCTTGAACCGAGTCCCTTAAGTATGGAATTTATTTCCATAAACATGAATTAAAAATACAGCACTGTTGGTGTACTACTACACCAGCAAGGCATACAAATATATCCATCACCTTAAGGTAGTCCTGTGTCATGATCCTAAAATAAAGGTGTGGTAAACATTCTTCCCTCATGTAGCCCACATTCAGATAACACAATCAGAGCAATCAGCTGGTCTGGTGAGCATTATGCTATAAGCACTTTCATGCGAAGATTACATAGCCTGTCACCATGAGATTTAAAAAAATTTCTCAGAGCCAGAAGCACATTGACAACCAGGCATTAAGAAAACACCCAAAGTAGATGTGTACACTTTTCTATGCCCATCTCTGGTTTTGTTGCAGTTAGTTTCAAGTTCTCCAAGAGAGGAAAGTTTGAGCACTCATTCCACTCTGAGCCAGCCTTAGAGGGTTCCTTTCTTATTTGTTACTGCGCTTGGATGTACAGTAGAGCAAATATCACAGAATGTGGAAAAGAACACTGGTTGAGCCAGCTTAGTTTTAATAGTTTTGCTCTCTCAAGTGCTTATGGCTATGGCTGCCTATGAGTCCCTGGCAATGCTTTAGCTGCTGTTTGAGTCTGGGCATCAAAGCTACATACTGGTGGGGGCTTCGTGGCTCATTTTGGTAGCTCTGGCCTGGCACTATTACTATGTGGTGTGAAAAGCAGACCTTAACATGATCTGAAGTTACCTGTGCACCCTGTACTTACCTTGACACATGCTATTATGGTTGATACATTGTGTCAACTTGGGGAGTCTGGAGGTTTAGCTGAGTAACTCAGCAGTTGTAGATCTTGGGGTGAAGAGGACATGCCCTTACCCTTCTGGGATGTTGTTTATTGTGTTAATTTGGGAAGTTTAAAAGGTTAACTATGTGATTCAGCAGAAAGCCAGGGTGCTTATTTTGTATACACCCTGAGCCTGTGGAAGAGGAGGGCATGGAGACTGTGTGAGAGCTACACACCCCCTGGGTGGGGGCAGGCTGTTTACAAGATAGAGGAGAGAAAGAGGCTGCTTGCCTGCAATTCCACACATTCGCTGGTTGTTTGCTGCCCTGAACAGTTTGCCCTCTGCCATGTGCCACTCTGACTCTGAAGCAGCCAAGTACGGACTGAAACCTCCACAAACTGTAAGCTAAATAAACCTTTCCTTCCTTCATTTGGGGTGTTGGGTATTTTGTCTCAGCAATGAGAGAAAAGTAACTAAGACATATGCTTAGAACAATAATGCCCTCGCTATTTCTACACTGTGTGGCAGATCAGGCAATGTGTCTGCATGTAGGGAGAGCAGGTGGATGGAGTCACTGAACTCACCTCCTGAAGACCATCCCCTTCCTCTCAAGCTGGAAGACAGGCCATGGTGTGTCTATTAGCAAGTTCATGCTGAGGTGTATTCTGGCTTTGAAGACCTGAAAAGAGCTCTCCCGGGATCTGCAAAGAAGATTATCTGAGGATTTTCAAAGGTTATATAATAAAATCTAGGAAAGTGCCCTAATCATTACCGTGATGGCTCAGCACAATCAGCCTCTCCCTTTCTTCCTCATTGCTGCTAATGCTCATTTTATGTAAAAACCTCAGCTGGAACTAACTAGGACATCTTTAGGGTGATGTTAGTTTCTAGGCTATAGTAATTTTCAGTTAAAATTGCACAGTGTAGCAGTGAATTGAAAGTCAGATGCAAGGGTTCTGTATTATGAACTTTGGGTTTTCAAAATTAACCCCACATCTTACATATTTCTCAAAATTGGCAACAAGTTTCTAGTTTGTTTTCAGTTTTATGCCACAGTGCTTATCAGGTCTGCATTCCTCTCTGCCGAGAGGAGACAAAAATCTCCCCCAGACCTGGGATCTGCTCTCCTTGAGCTGTGGTAAGGCCTGCACAGCCCAAGATAAGAGAAGAAAGCACTTCAAACAGCTAGGAATTAATCAGCCAGACTGGCTTCAAGCTCGGTGTTATAACTGAGCAATTCAGTTTCAGAAGCTCACTTACATTAACCAGAATTAAATGAGACAGGCTCATTTAATTCTTGTGTATAAAAGGCTCTTGAAGCACAGTTTAAGCCAGTTACTTTGTGATGTCATGGAGCAAAGGGGCTAATTGAGCTCACTGGGAAGGGAAGGGCCCCTGGGTTTGTATCAAAGAGCAATTGGGCTGGCCTTTGAAACAGCTTCCTTATGTCTTATTCATACCTTTATAACATTACATTTTGTGGCATCCATTATCATTGGGCCAGAATGTTCCACCCTCCTCTAATGTCAATGTTATTTTTAATAGAGTAAGCTCTTTAGGGAACACACATGATAATTTCATTGTTCTATGAACCAGTGTAACTTAAGGCCTTTCTCATTGTACCTCGGAAAGACTTGACTACATTTGAGTAACAGTATTAGCTATCTTGTTAAAATAATTAGAGGAAGCAGACTTGGTGATACTGGAAGATTCCAGTGAAGGGTTCAAATACTGATAAACACAATAAACCGCAATATTTCAGGCTGTTTTCAAATCACATATGACATTTTTCTAATAACAACATTGTGTGAATATATTTTCTCCATATATTTCTGTTGAAATTTGTATAGCTTTCATATAAAACCAACACTGAAAATTCCCTCCCAAAGTTTGTAAACTATCCTGAATCAATTTAATGGTAGAGGTGATCATTTCCTAATGAAATGATTAGCCAATCAGTGTAATCAGTGTATGCTGAAGGTTAACAGGAAAATCCCCGAACAGCTTAAATCTATGACTCTGAGCTCAGAATCATCTGCTGTAATAATGGAAGCACCTGCTCTTTCTGTATCAAATAGTATCCCATTAACTTCATGAAAAGTATTGAAAGCCTTTTCTTTTACAGGCTGTTAGTAAAAAATAAAACACTTCTGGACATTACTGACAAGTTCTTAATGGATTTATTAATTTGACACAGTGACCCTTTAAACTTTAGCCACAGAGAGGCAAAAATTTCGAAGAAGTGGAATGACCATGTTGTTGATTGAAATATGGTCCTTTATGAAGGTTACATTTGCTCAATACTTTCAAAATATATTTTGTGGCTGTCTAGATCAATAATAACACTTTAATTGTGACTTCAGTCACTTTTATGAAAATAAAGCAGGTTGCAATAAAAAGTAAATTGAAAATCCATAACTCTGTAAAGTAGTGGGGATATTTTTCTTAAATACTGATTTATGTGGTGAAAGGATTCTAAATAGGCGGTCAATGCAGCGGAATTTAAAGAGCATGGAATAACCTCCGCGTGTCTCACGTTAGTTGAGAGGGAACTGCCAGATGACGCACGCATTATCAACACCTCCACGTGGAATGACCTCGGCACCGCCGTCTGTGATATGAAAATGTGCAAAGAGTTCAAACACTTACTAACAGAGGGGACAGAGGATCCCAGAGCAGTCATTCATCCACACAGTGGGATATTACAGCAGTGGAAATATTACATGGGGAGAATCTCAAAAACTTATGTTGAAATTTAAAGCAACTTATAGTTAATATGCAATATGATTCCATATCTAGGAATACCATAACTACAACATTGTAGAAACTATTTTATGGAGACCTATACTTGTTAAAATAAATAGAAAAGCAACATGGTAGCAGAAAATATGTATAAAGTACTCAGTACGTATTGGTATTTTAATCAAATCCAACGTATGTTTTTATTATAATTAAGATTCCCATTTTAAAGATACGAAATGACACACAGAGAGATGGTGTACTAGCCCCCAAACCGCATGGCTTTAAGCTAAGAACTAGGACTTAAATCTAGCAGCCTGGCTCATGAGTTCACACGCTTTCACTGTGCTCTCTGCTCTAGAGATGAAGATTCATGGGAAATTACGAATGGCGGAGAATGTAGAGGGGCCATTCATTTGTGTAGGAGAGTGCTTCCCTAGCAGTAGTGATTTTCTGTTTAAAAAGTGTTTACTTAGGGCAACCCACTCAGGACCCTTGTGTTTCTCTTAGACAGGAGCTTTCTTTCCCCAATAAGTATATTCTACTCTTTAAAAACAGGTTTAACTAGTCCACCTTCACAGGACGTAATAATTGCATTCATCACGGGGACTTGGTACATATGGACACATATATTTTTCTTTAAAATGTACATATTTTCTAAATACAAAATTTAGAGAACTTTTATATTTTCATTTAGGTTTATATATTTTACAATTTAAAAAGACTCTTTGGGAATCTGGCTACTTTTGGCAGAAAAATGGAATCCTACTGCACTGCGGTTAGAAGTGCTCTCAGGAGGCGCGGTCCTTTGCTCGTCACTTGGAGGGCAGCAGTCTGTGAGGAGTGGGACGCAGCGGGCAGCCTTGGCGTCGTGGAGCTGTGTCTTTGCAGGAGAGGGTGGCTCTCCTTTCCTTTCTCTCTCTGTTTCGTCTGCCAGCCGCGGGCTAAGCGGCTGTGTTCTGCCTGTATTCCTGCGGCTCTGTGCTGCCTCCCCACAGGCCCACGAGCAACGGGGCCGCCTGACCTTGAACTGCAGCCCCCGAGGTGTGACCCCCAAGAACCTTTCTCTCTGCGTGAGGCCGCTATCTTGATTAATAGAAAGCCAACTAACGTACTGTACTACAGTAATAGAAGTCTCCTTGCGTTTTAGTTGAATGGATTAAGAAATGCCCAGAGGATTAGTAAGGTACAGATCTGGGTGTGTCTCAGTGAAGCACGAAGGTGTAGCCTTGCTCCCTCAGTACGGTGCCTGGCCCTTTCCTCTCTGGCACTGTTCGCCTGCTCTGCTTATCTGTGCCGTGAACTGAGCGCCTTTGCTCTGCCATGCCCTCCACCAGCGTGTCTCTGCCTTAATCGGAGGCCATGGACTGGATCCCCTCCAACTGGGAGCCCAGTAAAGCCTCTCCTCCTTTCGAATGTGGGCTCTAGGTGTTGTATTTAAGAGGTATGAGAGCTGCCTAATCCAACAGCATTTGAAAAAATGAGTACATTTTATAAATTAATTGCCCTACTATTTGGTTTTCATAGTTGCTCTGTTTTAAACCCTAATAGTTGGTAGGATGAAGAAAGCTGAGAAATTGTTGAATATAAAGTATCATGAAAGTAAATAAATGAAAACACATCAACTAGGTGCTTAGTATATTCCTGAAAGCTACTAAATATTTCACATAGGTTTTTCTAATTTATTTCAAAACACTTACTGTATTGGTAAAAATCTGCAGCATAATATTGAAACCTACAAGGTGATGGTGAAAAATGTTGTTGGCAGTAAAGATTAACTGAACACTTAATATGCCACAAATCCTACGTTAGATGTTGACAGGCTTCCCGGTTTATTCTATGCTTACATCAAAACTAGAGAGGTTTGGCCTATTATTATCCCCGTTTCTGAAGATAAAAGAGAAAGCTGAGGTATGTTATGCACTTCTTCTCACCCGCCTAGCGGGCTGTAGGACCGCAGTTACCGGGACGTTCTTCATGACCCTAAGGTAATGCTCCCAAACATTGTTCCTATTGGAAATTGTTCTTCATGACCCTAAGGTAATGCTCCCAAACATTATTCCTATTGGAAATTGTTCTTCAAGACCCTAAGGTAATGCTCCCAAACATTATTCCTATTGGAAATTGCAGATTATTTCTTTTAGTCTTTTTTTCACAAGAAAACGTCCACGTATACGGCAGTCAGAAGCATTTTACACTGAACACAGCTGTGTTGGTCCTCTGCCGGAGGAGCTGAAATAAAACAACGCCAACGGGGTGGTACAAACAACAACAGTGTATTTTCTCTCAGTTCTGAAACCTGAGAAATCCAAGATCAGCGTTTCAGCAGGGCTGCTTTGGTGTCTGCTGGGGCTGTCTTTTGGGCTTGAAGCTGGACATCAGTTATCTCCCTGTGTGCCCACGTGACCTTTCGTTTGTGCCACAGCAAGAGCAGGCTGGGTGTTCAGCTGAGGGGGTGTCTGGAGTTTGTGTCTGCAAGGACAGTAATTGTACAGGCTTGTGCTACTACCTATATTATCTCACTTAATGTTAATTACTTCCTTATTGGCCCTATCTCCAAATACAGACCCTTGAAGAGTAGGGATGCAAACTGTTTAGGGGAACCCAGACACCAAGGCCAAAACACATGCATACACCAGACTTAGTTTCTACCACTACCATTTAATTACTTTTCCAGCCAGATGTAGTTACGTGATTCTATTTCTCTATCCATTCATCAAATCATTACACCTTTCATATGCTTAGAGATGACTTATGGAAAGCCACCAAGTTTCCTCTAGTATTTTACCATGTGTAGTAATAAAGTTCAGATTAGTTGCTGTTTATATCAAAATAGAGTTTTTCTCTGTGCTGTGGATTAAAACCCAGGACCTCCTGTATGCAAGGCAAGAGCTGTGCCGCTGAGCTATATTCTCAGGCCCCAAGTATGCAAATCTTAAGTATAAGATCCAGTTACATTTAGGAAATGCATACTCCTGTACAAACCAAGCTTCCAACAAGATATAGAACATTAACTTCAACTCCAAATATTTTCTCAATATCCTCCCACATTAATATTTGTCCCAGCCTTTGACCTTTGAAAAAGGTTGTTTGGTTTTCAAGTAGTTCACCTGTTTTAGAACTTCACAGAAATGGAATGATGCAAAATATACTCTTTTGTGTAAGGCTTCACTCACTGAGTATAATACTTCTGAGATTTACCTGCTAATTGTATTTGCTCAGCTCATTTTAATGTACAATGGGATCTCATCACATGAATATATTTTAAGTAATTTACCAATTGTCTTATTGTGGGAAGTCTGGGTCATATCTAGTTTTGGAATGTTAAATATGAAGCTGTTATTACAGTTTTACAGTGATTTTCTTTTCTGTTAGGTAATAGAATAGGCTCAGTCAGGATTGTTTGGTCATTGGTGTATATCTAGTTTCAAAAAGAAATTCTATTCTTCGTTCCTCCATCCCAGTTCTTTCCTTTTGAGAAGTTTCTTTCCCTTTCACAGTATCTATTGTACCTTTTGGATCTTATATATACAAGATGGCTAAGATAGTTGTACTACTGATTTCTACTAGTTCATTGAAAGGAACACTTGGTGCTTATATTGTTTGATCAATTTTGCATGCCTATGTGTGGTAATCTGAGCAGCTACTTTGAAGATAACAATATGAATTACAATAATCATTGTTAATTTCCTATCATCTTGTTTTGAAGTTTTGTATCACTTTTATCTCTTTAAAATAGTTGCAAATTGTTAAATTTCTTTGACACTAAGAAAAAGAAAGTCTAGGTTTGTTTCCTAAAGGGTCTTTGACATTTTATACTGGACCAGTACTGCACCAGAGCGTCAGATGCTCCGAGTGCTGGCTCCCGCTTGCTGTGGGCAATCCCTTTAAACTTCAGCCATCTCATGAAATGGGAGGTAATAGCTCATTGAGGGTTTAATTTGATTTTCCTGGTGATAATTAAGCTAAGCAATTTCTCATGACATGTCTCATTTGACAGCCATCCATTTATGTCCTTTTATGAGATGTCTGTTAAAGATATTTGCTGAATTTTTAAATTGTGTAATTTTAGTATGATCTATAGGAATTCTTCATGCATTCTGACCATAGTGCTTTCTGAGCTGTAGGTCTGCATGTAGTTGTCCTTCTCTGCCTGTGGCTTGTCTAGTCACATTCTCGAGCATCTTGTGGCGAGCTGGAGTCCTGGCTTTTGATGGGCTCATTTGTCTATTATTTGGGGTTGTTGCACTCTGTGACTTTCAGAAACACTTGCCTACTCCAAGTCACTCATTTATTACCTTGTACTTTCCTCTCACAGCTTTATGTCTTTATATTTATGTTATGATCAGTCTCAATGTAATTTGTGTATATCATTTAAAGTAGAAGTTGAAGTATATGTTTTTTAAAGATGTTGATTCTGTCGTCAGAGTTCTCCAGAGGAACAGAAACAAAACTTTTGGTAGGTGATAAGTAGATAGCTAGATAGACAGACAGACAGATAGATAGACACAGAAAGATAGACAGACAGACAGACAGATGAAATCGGCTTACAACATTATAGAGCTGAAAGAGAAGTTCTAAGATTCACAGTCAGCAAGCAGGATACACATGAGGGTGAGTGCTGTGTTCAGTTTGAATCAAAGCCCTGAAAATCAGGACAGCTACAGTGTCATTCATTGGCTGTCCATTCTGAAGGCAGATGACCTTTGTTCTAGCTCAGCTCTCAGGCAGGAGATAATACTGACTCAGCTTCTTTCTTCTATTCAGGCCTTCAATTGATTGAATAAAGTTCATTCACATTAGTACTGACTTTGCTTTAGTGATCCACCTATTCAAATATTAAACAAGCAAGAAACACTAGCACAGACAGACCTTGAATAATCTTTGACCACATATCTGAATATCCCAATGTCCATTCAAATTGACATAGAACATTAAGCACCACGTGATGTATCCTAGCTCCAGTTTTGAAAAGGCTTTTCTCTTCTTATTGGATGTGTTGTCATTTTTTCTGAGATTCCAATGGTTGTTTACATGTGAATCTATTTCTGGCTAAATAAGAAAATTATTATGCATCCAGGTATACTGAAGTTGTGCTGTTGGTTTTGCTTCTCTAGTCAGAGAGCTTACTGAGGATGAAAGCTGTGTCAGCACAAGGAGACAATTTGTCCAGTCAGACTTGCAGGCTCCGAAGTCCTAAGCCACAGGTCAAACTTGTCTCATAGTTGAAAGCAAAGGGTGCCACAAATTTGGCTACAAATGGCTATGTAGTAAATATTTTTGTAGGCCACACATGTTCTGGGTCACACAATTTCCTTCATTAGACTTTTGTACAGCTGTACAGCTCGTGGGCTCCTACTAGCTGACCTCTGAGTTAAGCGATACAAGGAGTCACAAGCTGCAAGGAAAGAGTGAGAAAAATCCGAAAGTTTAGTGCAGCTCTCTAGCCTGCTACTTGCTGCATTAAAATGCATTCTGGCCCAGATCAAATACATAGGTTGATGGAGTTGCACATGCATGGCATCATTCACAGAAAGGAGACAGTTTTAATGACAGAAAGCTCCATTTTCCACTTTGATGGTTATGATGCATTCTGGGAGTCAGGTGCACCCTGCAGATGTTGCCCAGAGGGCCGTGGCTCAAGACTCCTACTCGACTGGTATCACCTTTGAAGTTCCCGTACAGGGAAAGAGAATAATCCTGACCTAGGTGGATGATGTAAGTTCCCACAAAAGCATTTCACTGCATATCATCAAGAGGTCTGTTCAGGGGGTTTGCCAGAACATTTCTCTCTGTGACTAGATTTCCTAAGTTTATTCACCACAATGAAAGGGGTCACAGACCAGCTGCTTTTCCTTCCTTCCTTCCAGGTGAGGTTGAAGAAAGTTTGCTCGGTTCTCAGAAGACTGATAATGGATTGTAACAACAAATTAACAAGGTAGCTTCACTCAGGCATTATGAAAATGAGTAAAACAAACCCGTGGAGGATGTGAGTGAGCCAGACCACGACCATCACGCTTAGCCCTGCCGTGGAGAGTGTCGTTTGTCCTTAGAGACTGACCAAAGTGAGACTGAGGGTGTAAATATAAAGGAGTGTTCGGAAGTGGATGTGAGTGGAAAGGCACCTTCCTGCTGGGGAAACTTAATGCGAAGGGAGACAATGCAAACCAAGTGTCTGCTAAACACGAAGGGGAAGTAATGAACAGGGGACTGGAGAAGAGTGGAATGTTTGAAAAAAGAAAAAGAACTTTACATGCTGTGGTTATGTAGTAAAACAATAACCACTGAGGGTGGTGGGGTGCCATTAATGTGAGAAAGTGGGCAAGGCAGCTCACAACTTCTATTGCACGATGAGCAATAGAGGTTTTATAGCTCACAAGCGTTAGATACTCAATCTGGTCGGGTGAACACTTCACCTTCTGCCCTTTGAAAACTTCCAAGCAGGGGCATGGACCGATTGCTTCTCAGTGGATCCAGCCAGGCCGGCCTTCAGCATTCACACAAATTGCAAATTCTGTTTGGCATGGGCAGTTTGCATTTTAGAACTAGGTTGCGTAAGACTACTTATCTTTGACTAAGAAGTGAGTGACTTTGCCTGCCTTGTCTCCCTCTGCTTGTTCCTAGGGCTGCTTTACCAGCTACAGCGGCAAATGGCGTTGGCCATTTTGTGTATATTATTATCTCTTTCTCAAATAAAAGTATTTCATTTTGAATGAGTTAGGTGTACATGTAGTATGATTCCATGATTCTCACCAAGACTCTAAAACTGAGATAACATGCAGATTTTACAGATGAGGAAATTACAGATCAGATACTTTAATAAACTTGAAGTACCGAAATAGTTAAGGAGTATCAGAGGTGGGATTTGAACCCAAATCTCCGAATTTTGAACTCAGAATTTCACTGCATCTCTGATGACTCTTTCACAACTTTAGTGTAAAAGGAAAGAAATGGACAAGAAATACCTGGATTGATGACTGATAAAAAAAGAGACTTAAAGTGACTTTTTTGTTTCTACAATATGTGATAAACTGATGGAACAGCTAGTTTAGCATCCCGACTAGGTGCAGAATAAAGACGAAGGCAAGTAGCAGAACAACTGAAAAGGGATGCCGCGCTTCAATCCTGTCAAGTGCACATCAGTTGAGTATGTTAAACTGTACCGCATAACTGAGAGGGGCCACAGGGCCACGGTCGCCAGGAGACTCTCATGAGAAAGAATGCCGACTTCAGAGTGACAGAAGAAAGGCAGTTGTGGTATGAAAAAGCTAGGTTTACCCTTTATAAAGGCAACTAGAGTAGTAAACATTTGATGCTGTATGAACGAATGATCACTTGGCAGCAAAAGACAAACATTCTAGGACAAGTTTATGTGAATTAGAACTAAAATGAAAGGTTTCCATGGAAGATCATAGACTGTTACTGGAGGGATTGTATCTAGGACACACAGGAAGTGAAACTTCCAAAATGTTCTTGGAGATCTTATGATAGTATATTATGTTCTTCCCACATGGGGTCTCTATGGTGGATCAGATTTGATACATTAAAATTCATTTCTCTGAGGTAAAAACAAGATTTCTGGTAAGATTTATTTTGCAAGTTGATTAAAATACAAAGCTGTGACAGTTTGTCACCTTGATAAAACATTATATTTCTTCAAAGTATTGTGTGCTCAGAGTTGTATAGTGAAGGGTGTGATGCTGAGCTCTTCAGCAATAGTTGCAGATTAAGGAAAGAATCACAGTGATTAGTGTCCCCTCTTCAGATGACTGGAATACCAAAATACACTATGGCTTTAGCATAGCTTTGGAAATGTCCTTAACTGCTAAATTTGAAAGACTTAAGAAGGGAAGCCTAAGTGCACACATTTAATATTTCAGATTTGTTGGATGGCTTCCTTGTAGGAAGGAGTGGAAAGGAGTGGAAAACACAGGGACAGACAAGAGTGAATGAACACATCTTTTCCAGTCCATCTCTTCCCTCCAAACAATTCCCACAGAAGAGAAATATATTTCCAGTCACTGCTGAGTGTATTTTTTAGGAGTGTTTCTCCAAGCTTGAAAGGGACTTCAAGGAAATGTAAATGGCATGATCTGTCCTCTCCCATCCCCTAAAGTCTGCTTCCTGGCAGTGTTCTTCTCAGTCAGTTTAGCTCTCTTGCTGGTGACAGCTACGGGGAGACCATCATTCTTCTCAGTCAGCTCAGCTGTCCTTGGTGACAGTCACTGGGAGACCAGCATGTGTTGGGCAGCTGCCTTCGTAGTGTCTTTTTGGAAAATCATTTCCTTGTAACTTCTCAGTTCTGAGAACCAGGCGTCTAGTTATCACTCCGTATGCCAGGCCATATGCTAATTTGACATGAAGCTGCATTGCAGGCAAGTGTGTTTCTGTAGGACTTCACTCCAGGAGAGCAGATAGGACGGGGCCGCTCCAAAGTGGCTGCGGCTCTACACCGGGAATGGGGCCACACTGGCCATGCATGCCATTCTTATAAGGGGTGATGCATTTTAGCATGGTTGGCAAAGCTCAGGTGGGATTTCCGATCCAAGCATGTAGGGTACTCTAGTTATAAATGCAATATTCACGTTTACAGAAATCCTTTGTAACATTTCTGATCTCAGCAGAAATTGTCTCCCATTTAAGAGTGGGTGAGGCATTTTAGAGCATTTAAATGGATGTAATTTCTTAGTGATTTTATCCAAAAAATTCTTGGCTGGAATACTTGAGATCTCACTGGAGAGACAGTCTTTTCAAAAAGGATGAGACACAAAATGTTTTTTAAAATGAAAAATTATCATTTCCGAGGTGTTTGAGAAGTTGTGCTGACGCGTCTTTGTGAGTACACGCGTGATGGCTCTCCTGGGCCTTGTGATATTTGATGTTGAGAAGGAGAAGGAGGTGTGATGGGTCACTTGCAGGCTGAAGCATGCAGGTGACTAGCTACAGGAAAAACACAACAAGCCTTCGCTGTCTTACTCTCTGGGAAGAGTCTGAGACTCATTACCTCATCAGAAAGGAAACAAACACAGCATAATCCTTAGTTTTTCCATTTTGCTAAGGGAATCAGGGAAGGATGGACACATTTGATTGCATACGATATTGGTAAGGGGTGAAGACTGTGCTCATTTCTTCTGTACCGCACTTTAGTTTTTAAATGAGAGTTGGTATTACATTTAAAGCTTTGGCCACCCCCTTCTAGTCCATATGTACTGGCTCACTCCACCTATCAGGTATTCTATTCACTTTATTGCTAGAGTGAGGCCCTGAAGGGCCTGGGTAAGGTGCGCCATCGGAGAGAGCAAAGTGTGTTTAATTACAGCGTCAGGAAGTTGATGGGGATGGTCTGTGCACTCTCCTTAGGCTGCAGGAGTAAGGGAAGTTGGCTGCAAAGAAGACCATTGGTTTTGTTGTTCGTGTTTCTGCTTCAGGAACTGCTCAGTTTCATAGACACCAAAATTCAATTTTTCTGAGATTTACCCTGGCTTATAGGCTCTGTGGATTCATTGCTGACTAAACTCTCAAGGGACTGGTGATGAACAGCAATGTCACTGTATTTACTGTGGAATATCTATCTGGCCTTCAGAGGCTTCTCCAGCTTTCCAGTGGGTGTAATAGCAAGCCTCACTGGGAAAATGTTTACCATCATTAAAATAGACTGCTCAATAACTTGGCCAGTTCCACAAGGGAAGAAGTACAGTCTTAGAGTACTTTTAACCTGCTCAAATAGGTCAGTGTCAGTACCATGAAAACCATGGGTGCAGTCTCTCAGTCAGATGCTGTGTGCCATTTGGGTGTGGCTGCTCTTCCCTGTCTTTTACCGTCATTGTCCCGTCAGTTCCTGTTGGATCCATTTGTTCCTGGATTACGGGCTAATGCTTTGTTCTGCAAAGGTGACACTTCTTGGTCTGTCCTCAGCTGGTTGTCCTGGGAGCTGTGGGATGTACTCTTCCCACCCCAGACACTGCAGCATCTGTATTGATGTGTCCACACACATGGAGTGCCATTGGCCTTGGGACCTTTGAGTTACATGTTAGTGGGAGCAGCTCTGCATTTCAAAATTTTCTCCTTAAAAAAATGTATTGAGCTCAGTGGATGATATTCAACATCCCACATGTGCAAGCAACTTCTCATGCTTATGAGATTTGTTTTGCTTTACGAGATTTTGTTCAGCAGTAACACACAGTAAGGTGACACAGTGTGATTTGATTCCGTATCTCCCAACAGAATACAAAGTTTGTGGCAGAGATTTATACTACTGGAGAGAAAAAAAGTCCACTGGACTCTTGCACACCTTGTATGCAACAAAGCACAGATGGAGTATTTTGTTTATTCTAGAATCCCACAAATCTATGCATTTAAGTATTAAGAGCACAGCATTACCTTTAGATAACACACAGACAAAAAATTCAGTTTGGACCAGTGCTCTAACCTCTGAGGAGAAAAGGAAAATGATAATGTTAATAATATATAATAATGATTGCTATTATAGCGTCTACCCTTTTTATACTGGTGACTGCTTTGTATCATGCCTGTCACAAATCTTTCTATAATTCATTTAAGCCACATAACACTATACTAGTAAGTATAAATACCCCAGTTTTGCATAATTAAGTAGATTGCCTTAGATCACACAACTTTTTAGTGACAAAGTTTGAATATAAATCCCTTCCTGTCTGACTCTGAATCTTAAATTCATATTCACCATTTTAGACTTTTAGAGATAATTTTAATACAATACCACATAGAAGATATGACAGAAAAATGCTTTGTAGGAAGAAGGAAGTGTTAAGTTGTTCTGTTCAGGGAATTTTTCAAATAAGTGACTTGACAAGGACTTGAGGCTTTGAAGTCCTTGAGCCAGAAGATAAGAAGGGGCAGAGACAGGTGGGGGGCAATCCTTGAAAGGAATCTCAAATAGTTCTGCATTACTTCACTTTCAGGGAAGTGAAACATAAAAACTGGAAAGTGTGGTAAAGCCAGACCCAAGAACCCTTGAGTGTTTCTGTAAGAGGGTGAACTTTGACATGGCAGCAGTAAGGAGCTGATGAAGAATTCCAAAGCAGGTGCCTGAATGTATGTGAGTATTTAGGACTATCTGCTTCTTTCTCACCTGGAAAAATCATGCATGTAAAAAAATTGCTTTTTAAAAATTTTTCCATTTTTAGTGAAATATGTGTACCTTTTATTAACTTGGTACATTCTATAAATCTGCACAACAACATGATAAAAATAAGAAATTAACTTAGGATTGTTGTCCTGTCTCATTTCACAACTCTCCTTTCTTATCTTGTGGTATAAAAATCACTCGGCTCATTTGAGATGCTTTTTGAGTCCGCCAACATACTTTTTTAGAACATGTCACTTCACTTCTATAAAAGTTGTTTGATATATAACTCATTGTGAATTCGTATTTCAAGCTGTCATTGGACATTATGTTCCAGGATGCATTAAGAATCCCATTTCTTAAAATAATTTACCCTATAGGAAGAATTTGAAACAGGACTTGGTGTGCTTCTGAATTTATGCACTTCTATACTGTTGATGGTGTAAATGATCATAAACTAACTTATATGTAATGACAATGAATATTTGTAACCGTTACTCAAAGTTTCAGGAACTATTAAATATACCTTTAATTGGGTGCCTACTATATGTTTTATGGTATATAAATTCCTCTATATACATTGTTTCCCTAGAAGTATGTTATAGGCATACATTTAAAAATTCATTTTAACCTTTTTGTGAATATATATTTGCAGTTTTTGCAATGAAAATCTAATATCTCAATGGAAAAACTAATTATTCCATACCATGCATGCTCTGTTTTCCAGTCTTGGTCCTTATAGACAATCACTTTAATTTCTGATGAGGTTTTTTTCTAGTTCTCTCCATGACTGTACATAATAATAAAACATTCTTTGCTCATCAGTTTAGGCAGCATCTTGTGACTTTCACTATGATGCAAAATTTTGGCTACCTTATTTGAGAAGCTGCACCTCTTCCCTATGCTTTCTACAGAATTATATCTAAATTTTTGTTAAAGTTTGTATGAAACTCGTATTATAATGGCTATTAGTTTAGTAAGTACCGCTTCTCAGATAACTGATGCATTGTCTGTTTTGTCTCGCCTGGATTTATAACTGCTGTCTTTCACTTGCTGATTTTTTAGCATATAAATGGCATCTGAATCAAAGAAGATGAAAAATTAATCTCTTCCTGGAATTCTGATAGGAAACTGAGTGGGGCACAGATTAAAAAATAACTATCGCAACTTTCATTTTGTTTGATAAGTTGTTTGATAATTTCCATGGTATAGATTATGTTACTTCCAAAAATTTATAAATGGCTCATAAACGGTGGCTTTTGCAACTGTAGCTCAGCCCACATGGAACCTTCAGGTGACTGGGAGCCCTGCCATTCAGGGGCTTGGGCTTTGAGCATGGGCTCCCGCGGGTTACCTGTGTGGCACCTTTCTAGGGGTGCAACCTCCCAGTACTTTGGGCAGGTTTTCCCACGTACCACGTGTTTTTCATGGTCAGAGACTCTTCCCCCAAAAAGCCTTAAAGAATAAAAGTTTGGAGGGCAAACGATGTTCAACAGATGTGACATTTCTCATGCCGTCTGAGAAGCAGAGAACAGTGAAGTTTCAGGTTGAACATCTCCACCTGTTTCTGTCAGATGGCATGAGAATTGTCACAGCTGCAAAACACGGTTTATCCCCTGGACTTTCATTCTATAATGATCTGACCGTCTTTCAATCAAACACTCAAGGTTCAGCCCTAGACTCAGTGAAATGTGCAGAAAACATCGGAGAATCTCCTACACCCAAATCTTTCTTCTGAAGGCACTTCCCCTTCCCGTTCTGACTGAAACCTGCTCCTTGCTGACTGGTGAAGTCCAGCTCTCATCCCCACTCCCCACCTGCCTGCGGTTCACTCTCATAGCTCGGGACCCTGTCTTCTCTCTTCCACACTTACACCAGCCTCCCCCTTCTCGCTGTAGCTACTGCAATTTCAGCTTCAGCGACAGAGTAGCACAGGCGGAGAGCACGGCACTGTCTACAGATTTCTGTTGTGCTGCCTGCCAGCCTCTTGCATACATGTTTTTCTCGTTGCCTCACCAGTACCGTCTTTATTGCTAGACAGAACCAACCCCTCCAGCTATGTACACGTCCTGTCTCACGTCAACAGTGCAAGGCGAACCTTCCTGAAATCCTGTCCCCTCTCTCATACGGTTATTTTCCTATCATCTCTGCCATCTCTAAATCTCTAAGTTAAAAAAAAAAGAAAACTAGGTAAAGATGTGTATACTTAAACATATGTACCCACGTACAGTATATATAGATGTGTGTATATGTATATATAAATATAATCACATACATTATACATTTATATGTGCTTATGTGTGTATATACAAATAAAACAGCATGTGATATCATCCATATTAAACACATTTTAATTTTTAGAGTCAAAGCACCTCCTACGAACTGCTGTCCTGTTTTTCTTCCTCTTGTCAGTAAATTCTATACCAGTTTTATATGTATGTTGTCAGGAGTTTTTACCTTCTATTCTCGCTTAACCTCAATTTCACCTGACTTTTGACACTGCCTGTTCCTGCTTCTACGTACTGCTCACAAACTCAGATGTTACTGTCAGAAATGTTAGAAGGGGTCAGTCAGGGTTGTACAAACTCAGCAGATGCGACCTGCCTCTTGGCAGTGTTGTTCTTACCTTTAGCTGTCTTCAGTGTCCCGGTCTACCCGTGTTGTCTCCTCACACTTCCGCTCTCACTCCAAAACGATGCTTCACATTCCTACCCTAAGTGCCAACAACAGTGTCCATCCTTGGGCCTCTACAAGACCTAAACTTTCTTTATCTTGGATGCGAGAAAATCATATTTTCTTGCTTGGCTTTAGTTTTCAGACATCTAGTTCTCATTTTGTTTCACTGCCTGGTTTCTATTATCAGCCCCTGGTGGAGACGCGCTCTCCCAAGTCCCAAATCCCCACTCCTGCCAGGAGCCCGTGGGCGAGTCCCACTCCACTTTCACTCCCTAGCTGTCTCTTTCGCACATTCCCCAAACTCTCTCTGTCTCTTTTTTCTTTTGTTCGGTCTTTTTTGAGTCAGGGTCTGGCTATGCAGTTCAGGCTGGACTTGAGCTCACTCTGTAGCTCACGCTGGCCTCAAACTTGCAACGATCCTCCTGCCTCAGCCTCCTGAGTGCTGGGATTATAGGCATGCGCCACCAAGCCCGGCCCAAACTCTCTTTTTAATCTGACTTTTACCTGATGTCTAGAATTTAAATTTTGGTTTGGTGTTGCCTTCTTAATTTAATTTTCCTCATTCAATATATGAAAATGTGGATTCAATGTCTCTCTTATATGCGTGGAATTTATTATATCTGCTTCCTGGAATACAGCACTCACAGTCTGTCCAGTCTAGGGTCAGCAGTCAGCTGCTCACATCAGAACATAGATTGTTTTAAATCTCTCTAGAATCTCTTCTCTTTCTTTAAAATTCTTTTTTATTTAAAATTAACAAAACAACAATGAAGACAAAATAAGAACAACAGAAAAACAACAAAAACAATATATAACCTCAAAACGAAATGACAGGAATTAACAGAGGTTGCTCCACGGCATGCTGTGATCCTCAGTAAGGTTGCTCAGCCCACCAGACGACGTTACGTAATACAGCAACCAGTGTTAACCTCGAAGCTCTCCCTTTGTCCAGCTCTCCCCAGGATTCTTACAGCAGCTTTCTAACTGGTTTGACCTGCTGTCCATCTTCTTGAGGCAAGCTGAGTTGCTGTTTCAGGCAAATGACCGAGTCACGCGCTGCCTTGCTTTAAATTTCCATGGCTCCTTTACTCCATGTTTCTGAGGTCTCAACCCCTTGTTTCTGAAGCAAAGTCTTTCCCGGTTCTTTGTCTCTGACCTGTCACTGCTCTTCGGCCTCCGTCTTCGTCCCTGTCCCAGGGCCCGGACTCTGGCTCCACCCCCTACCCCCGCTCCAGGCTTTCTAAGACTTTGCCATTTTTGGTTCTAACTAGAGTTTTAGCATTTCAAATTTCTTTTAAGATCCAAGTGACTATTTGCTCTTACGCAAAATGTAAAACAAAAATTTCTTTCTGGAAGAAAGGTCAGAATAAAGAATCACCACCAGTACCATTTTTCTAAATTACTCTCTGCATATCTCTCTAATAGCATTTAATTAATAAATGATTAAAAGGTTTAATTAAAATACATAACTGTAGGGCCAGGGGTGTACCTCAGCAGCACAGTGCCTGCCTGGCAAATGCAAGGTCCTGAGTTCAATTCCTGGTACCAAATATTTAAAAAAATTAATTAAAAAAAAAAAAAACACATATATAATTGTATAAAAATATAAGACTAAGGAATCATGTCCTAACTAACCTTTGATGGGGGTAAAAACAACATGAGTTCCAACTCCACTCTGGGTCCTAAAGCCTAGATGTGCCCCCATCTCCAGTACAGTTGCGTGGTCCACAGCAAAATGTGTTGTGTTCTTCCCCTCAGTTTGTTCTCCAGTAAGCGCAAATAGCATCTCTTCACTGTTATTCTAAGAATTCTTCGTGACAATATGATAAGATACCGAAAACTGCAGTGCTCAGATTTCAGTGTGAAGTCTGCAAGAGCTGACCCCTTTCCTCTTTCTCTTGCTTTCTTCCCGGACACTGAGCACCACTCAGAACATAGCAAGCACTGATCACGGGAACTTGAATGAAACTGGTGCTTTCATGGGATCCAAACTACCCCCAAATTTAGTGACCACACAAGATTAACTTTGTTACAAGTCTGTTATCAGGGCTTGGTGAGAGTAACTAAGCTCTGGTCTGCTCGGTGTCAGCTGGAATGGCTTGGTGGCCAGAAGACTGAAATTACTCAGAAATGCCCTCACACATGCGCAGGGCTTCAGACACTGCTATCAGTGTGGACCTGGGGCTGCGGCCAGCACCCACAGGCAGAGGTGGTGTGTTTGGCCACTTGGCTTCCATGTTGTCCGATGAATGGGCCAAGGAGAAGCTGTGTGACCTTTATGGTCTCGTCCAGAAATCACACAGCATCACTTCTGCCTCACAACATCACTCAGAATGAGTAATGAAGGCCAGCCCAGTTAATGGAGAGGGGTTTGGACCTCACCATTTGAGGAAAGTGATGTTAAGAAATTTGTATATGTATTTTAAAATCGTTCTGGATCATCCATTTGTATAAGCATCTACACCAGGACAATGCATTGAATATGAAAATGAGCCCATGTGAGAACATCAGGGCCCCAACACATGGATGAGTGATTTGTCAAGGTAAAGTGAAAAGTAAAGCAAAAATAAGAAACAAACACAGACCAGCATTCCAAAAAACAAGACATTGATTCTAAGTGTCCACAGCTGAAAGCTCTTAGCTATGAGGACCATAACTTTGGAGCCTCAGTTTTTCCACCTCTACAATGAAGATATGAATCAAAACAGACCAATCCTACAGTGCTTTGGAAATCAGAGTCACTCAGGAGAAGGCTTTGGGAAGGTTATAACCTAGATATATTCCTGTTTTACTGGATTGAGGGTTGAAAGAGCAAAATTATCTTCACTGGACCATAGCGATAATTTTCCACTCATCTTTATCAGATTCCATTTTACCTGCTGACAGTAAAATCTCTTGGTTCTTTAATTTTTCCCTATATAAGAAATGAATTTTAATAAATGCTTCCAATTTATGCATGTAAAAGTAAACATATTAAGTTATTGAAGCAAGGTAATTTGCAAGTATCTGCTACAACATTACACATACCATTGTCATAATGCACCCTACATTGTGTTCAGTCAGTACTTCGAGAAAGCAATAGCAAGCAATGTTTCATAATCTAAATTTATTCTGTTTTCTTAAAATGAATTCTAAGGCTGTAGAAAATGTCAAGGAACATGAAAGAAAATATGTAATATATAAAGTACGAAGAACCCCAAAGCCCAGTATATAACACAAAATGGGTGACTGATGTGTGCAATTTGAACTATGGTGTTTATCTTTCCATTTAATAATTTGCACTTACAGAGCTCCTTTGCCTTAAGCTGATCTAAAACTCTTTATATGATCTTCCCACTGAAAGGCAGGGTCTCTGTACTCACCTTTATGTGGAAGCCATGATATTTTAGAACCAGGTGGCCTCTGACATGGATGCTGCCTGTAATCTAATGTGTGGTCAATAAAAGTTTTATGACAGAGTAACTGATGATAGTACATGGAAGAGGTATTGATTAAAACATCAATTTATTTTTATTGCATATTTTCATATTTACTTGTCTATCCATATGTATCCAGAGTACAGGATTCTGGTAACTGAGAACTAATGGAAATGGTTATGTACCTATAAAGGAAAATGTTCTACATATTTGGCTGAGTTCAAGTATAAAATACCTTAACATAAGATTACTGAACTAAGTAAAAATAAAAGCCATGGCCTATGATGAAATATTTCGAACACATGAGAGGCAATGCATTTGAACCCAATATGTATGCCATGTCACTAAAAATATAACAGAAAGAAAAATGGCTTTAACCATATCATAGAAAACGTGAAGTTCTTTCAAAAAAATTGGCAGGAGAAGGAAATGGAAAAGAGCCAGAAAAAAAGGCCTAAGAGATACAATCACAGTGCTTTGCTCCTGTGATGTTTGACCTTAACTGCCAACTTGGTCTGTCTGGATCACGCCAGCGATTGCTAGAGCACACTTCTGCACCGGTGGTCGTGGCTCATGGGGGCGTGGCCTTTGGTGCTATGTCTGGCCCTCCCCCCTTCTTTATTAGCCGTGCTCCCCGCCCTGCCAACCAGGAGCCAGGAGCGCAGCAGCTTTGCTCGGCCACAGCCGTTGCGGTGATGTTTCTCCTTGGAGCCAGCCAACAACTGCATGAACCTTCCACTGCCGAGAGCCAAGAATTAAACCTCTTTTCCTCTCAGATTTGGGTTCGGGTATTTTCCCCCAGCAGCAGGAAAACTGACCACAATAGGTTTGCTGAGATTTTCATTTCTAGCACTTGGAAAATTTCTATCTTTCACAGAATTTATTATTCATTTCTGTAATTCTGTAATGCCTTTACTGCTTAGGCACTCAGCCAGATGGTAGAATTCCTTTGGCCAAGGGTAAGGCTTCATTTGTTTGCTCAGTACAGAGACTATCAATAAATGCTTGGTATGTTGACGTTTCTCTGATTCTTTCTCCTACTTTCTTTTGCAAAGCATTTGTAGGATGAAAGATAAAACATACTTAAATTTTTCAATTTTTTTCCACATTGTGTTAGAGCATATGCACTTTTACTTTTTAGGTTATCCTTGATATAGCTGTCTCAAAATGCACTTTTTATCATGTAAGCAATTAAGCCCTACATTTCTTCCTTTCATTTCCTTTTTTATAAAGCCACTTAATAACTCGCAGGTTTTAATGCCTCTTCTTCCTGTAGGACTTCTCAATTATTGTTAAATGAGGATATATGTAGGAAAACATTTCATAGTAATCAAGAGAGATTACTGAAGAGCCGATGCCCTCTTAGACTAATTAATGTACTTAGTTTAAAAATACATAATGATGCCTTTCATCCCTTAGAAATGCTTCAAACATTGTCTACCATGCAGAATTATTCTTAGTTCCGCCAGATCGGCAAGGAGAATCTTTACATCATTGATGGAAAGAGAGGGCAGATTTTTCTCCTTCCCTCTCCCTCCTGTCTGTCCTCCTTCTCTCTGTTCCTTCCCTGCTTCTCCCTTTCTTCTCTGGTTCTGCTTTAAGCACTAATGTTGATATCAGCAAGTGGAAGTGGATATCAGGAAGGCTAATATACATTACAGATAGGATGGTACATCTCCAATTAATAAATGATTGTCAGTGCCAGGGAAGAAGCTAACTTTCTTATCTATAGTTTGGTTTTTAAATTGTAAAAATGCTATGTAGAGGAGGTCCAAAATTATGTTTGCAAATTGAAAACATCTCCTTTTTGGATGGGTACATTTTAGTCATTCCAAAGTGTACAGCTTCTTGGCATCAAATCCAGGCACAAAATCATGTTGCCCTCACCACCGTCAATTCCAGAATTTCATCACCCGCACATTCTCTGTCTATTAAATAGCAGTTTGACTTTTTCTATCAAAATTTGAACAACCCCAGTACAACTATATGGAATACTAGGAGGTCAAACGTGTTTAGATGAAAAGAAAATCACAAATACAGTATTTAATCAAGATATCTTTCCTTTGGTGATTTCAGAACTGAAACAGATAGCTGCTGGTAATACAGTACAGCTATATCAAGATCTCAGTTCTCTTAAATCAGTGATCTTACTAGGCATTTTTCTTAACAGAAGGATGCTGGTTTTATTCTTTAGCTATCAATTTTTCATTGTTAGCAGCAACTGCCATTGCAAGGGTAGCATTGAAGGCATTACACAGCTTCAATCAATGTAGCTCTTATATTTGTCAAATAGATCTCTTTTTTTTAAACTGACCTTTCAACAGTAGCCTTTAAAAGATAGTTTGAAGCGAGAGGATATTCTCATTCAAGAGGACACAGATGTGCAATTGCAAAGATGTTTAAATTATTTTCTAATTGGAATGACAAGTCCTTCTCCAGTCAAGATGTGATTTAGAAGGAAACTTTCTGTGCTGGCCATGCTGAATGGTGTGTGTGATGATGCTTGAATCGTATCCGCTATTGCACAAGGGCATCCTTAAAAAAATTAATAGATGGCCACTTTCCCAAAGGGAATAAATTGACTACATATTTATCTGAGGTTAGGTATGTTTGAGAAGGACTTTCAGAGTGAAAAGCTTCTCTGCATGAAAAGTTTATTATGTCCTGAATCTTACTTGTTCTTCCTCTATAAATTACAAGATTGCTGCCACTACGCTGAACTTTATTAACTGAAGATGGTTTAATGTTGGTGCACTGCCTGGCTTTCCAGAGAGCTAATGACAAGCAAGACCATTTCAGCACTGAGTATGATCCATTTGCATGAAGACTTGCGGTGTCTTATCTTTATTTCTTTCTGAGTGAAAATATAAAATTCTCATATCCTAACATTAAAAAAGCATAACTTGAATGCAGCTTAAATGATAAAAGTAACATGATTAAAAATATTCCCATGTAAACTAATCATGAAATATTAGATTTAAGGATTCAGTGATGTGACCATCATGATATACATGAATGTTAGAATTGTTCACATATGAATATTGCCTATATATATATACATATTTAATAATGTACATTATTAAAAACAAAGATTTTGCGTGGTATCCAGACAGGAAGATTTTGTGATTCTGAGACTTTCATAAATTTAACTCTAGGATGAATGTTTACTGAAAATTGTATTATTGCACTTTTCAATTTAGGGCCCTGTTAGCAGGGGCCCTGTAATGGCTGTTTGGATGGATCCTTGGAAAGGAGAACCATAGGTAACAACATCTCCACATGTCGTGTGTTATATGCTAAGTCTACAGATGTTAGGAGGTCATATAATGTATAATGTAACCTAATTTACTTCAATAGAATTAGGCACTTTAAATATGGATGCCATTAATTGGAAAAACACAACTAAACTTCATGTAATTCCAAATTCACCTTTGCATTTTGGAAAGCACCAGTTTTTGACTTTGGCAGTTCCACACATTAGCATCTCTTGCTGTTGGCTGAGTATATTTTCAATAAGGAGCCAGTGAATTATGGAGTTTTCTCAGTGCTGACTTACAATACGTATAATTCCTGAAATTTATATTCTTTACAATCTGTTTTCTTCTTGTAGAAATGTGGGCTGGTTGACATCTCCCACAACCTGCTTAATCTTTTGTAAATATTTGCAAGTATGAATCATTGGTATGGAGTGTGACTCAAAACAGAGGAAAAAAAGACCTCAAAGAAGAAGAGAGAAATTTAAATGAGAAGAAACCCTAAACATGCACAAATAAACAGGGAAAGTGGGTCATTCTGTCTGCATAATAGGGCTAATGCACTGAAATTGAAACATTTCCTAGCCCCTACCTTACCCTTCAGCAACATTCTGGGGACTGTGCTTCCCCCTGGAATGCCCTGCCCAGTGCTTCTTAGGGTTTCTGACTTGCTTGGAGGTTTGGCTCAGATGTCGTTTTCCAGGGAGGTTCCTGACAACCTCATGGGGTTAGAGTTCTAACTTTGTCCTTCTCTCGTTCCTCCACTCTCCCGCTGGTCTCTCCTCTCCTGCCGCTGCCAGCACCGCTCCTGGTCACCCTTCTGATTTTCCCACTGTGGTTTTCATCTTGGAGCGAGTACATCATTGTTATTGTGTGTTTTTTTAAACTGTTTCTTCTACTAAGATTCAAACTCTTATCAGTTCAGGGAATATTGCCCCTTTCTTTTGGTCTGTTTAGTTTTTTGAAATATCACCAGGGCTGGTACCTATTATATTTTCATAAAAATGCATTTCCCATCACACTAACAGAATGAACAGCGGAGTTGAAATTGTCCAATTATGGTCACAAATTACTGAACTAAATATGGTATGGAACTCCAAGAAAAGCTGACATACTTTATAAATACAGTAGTAAGAAAAGTCTGATTTTATATTCTAATAATCTTAAAATTTATATATATTTCATAACATCTCATCTCTGAGTTGTAATTCTTACTTTTACAGTCTAAAATATTCTGTCCTATGCCATGTTTCAGCTCAAGGACAACATAACTTTTTAGAGGGAGTCTCAGGCCCCTAGTGTAATGCTGTTTCGCCACATCAGAAAATTGTGGGGAAATAAATAACTTTGGCTTCATCATTATGATAGCTAATGGCTTTAGGGATGACCCGAGAGCAGACAATATGGTCTAAACACCATCTCCATCTGTGTCTCAGCTGTGGAGGGCAATCGGTTTGTATCATTTCTTATTTCTTTCTTGGTACAAATGACAAGTACCCCATGTGGTGCTCAGCCCCAAACTCCAGTGTCTGGTGCAAGCTGATGGGCTGTGAATTGTTAAGTGGAACTAAGTTTCCCCCAGAGCTACACAACAAACTGAGCCACCCGGCTCTGTGCACCGGCTCTGGCTGTTTGTGTGAGTTCACAGAAACACGTGTGTGATTTCCTCCACAAAACTGTCAGAATGACTTGAAATGTTGTTTTTGCCACGATTCAGAAGTGATTTGGAAAACAAGAAGCTAGCACATAGATGGCAATGATGGATTAATGGGCTGCCACGAAGGTATTCTATCATGAAAAGACCTTACAGATCTTTCACACAGTCAGCGACTGCCCAGAGAAAATTGTAGGCAGAGTCAACTCTTACACAATTTTGCCTCACCCTTTCCTTCAGTGTAAAATTTCAGAGGATTTTCATGCTCCCGTTTTGCAGTTAGAGAGGAGGCATGAACTGTTGCTAAATAAAATCATCACTATTACTTGTATTACCACGAACAGAAATAGCTGTCGAAATCCTCAGTCATGTGGTGCTGAAAGCTGCAGAGCAGTTATGGCTGTGACTTCTTAAAAGGCCACAAAAGACAAATGGATAACGTTGTACCTGCACATAATATATAAGCGCATAAACTCCTGCTTATTGCTGGCACAGAAGGCAGCGGTCAGGTTATTCTTTAAAGGGTCTTTATGGAGTGATATATTTGCACACGGTCAGACATGGTTGGAGCCAATACTGCCCACATGCCTAACCGTTTCAAACGTTTGCAGTAGCACGCATTTTTCACATTGCTCAGTTGACATACTGTTTTGATACATGCTATGAATGGGAAAAGGACTTCAATGGCTAACAGCCATTGTGGAAAGCAAAAAAATGGAGATAAAGGGGTCTATTCCAAGAAGAGATCATCTACATTACAGGAGTAATCATCTTCATTTCCATGTAGGAAAGAAAAATAAGAATTCGAAGGTGACTGGAGGTACTGTGTCACACCATTAAGACCACACTCAGTCAGTAGCCAAGCAGAGAAAGAAAAGAGGTTTTATGAAATTCATGGAAATTTCTAAGTTCTCTATTGTATGTCATATTAGGAGTAAGAGATGAGAATAATTAAATTTCATTTTTAAAAGAATGCTCTGGGAAGCCCTTTTCCAGGAATTCCTATCCTGTCAGCTCTGGATGCAGTGGGGCCTTGAGCTATGGCAGAGACTGTGCCATGTGACCAGCATTGTCTGTGAACTGGGCAGCCAGGTGACCGCAGGGCACTGGACCATTGCCTGTTGGACAACCTGCTGTTTGTGGGAAAAACAAACCTGAAGTGTTTAAAGTGCTTACTGGTGGTCACACTTGCAGACAAGGACAGGATACTTTCCAAATATCCTCCAAACCAGGTATGCTAAGATGAGCACAGGTAGTTTTGCACCTCAGAGCAAATGGCTGAGGTGCTCACAAGGAGTAGGTTTAACCCACTCACTTCTCACCTTCAGATTACAAGTGTGCCTCATACGCCTTAGTCAGAAGTTCCTGGCATTGGTTCCAGCCATTTAGATTTGAATTTTCTTATAAAGACAAATCTGTATTGTCATGAAGACAGAGGAGGCCTCAGCTTGTTAACCTTCTTTTTCTTCCTTCCTCCCTCCCTCCCTTCCTTCCTTCCTTCCTTCCTTCCTTCCTTCCTTCCTTCCTTCCTTCCTTCCTTCCTTTTCTTCTTTCTCTTTCTTTCTCTCTCTCTTTCTTTCTTTCTTTCTTTCTTTCTTTCTTTCTTTCTCTCTCTCTCTCTCTCTCTCTCTCTCTCTCTCTCTCTCTGTCTTTCTGAGGATGATCATGGTTCTCATAATGTTTTTAAATGTGGAAACAAGACTGAATTTATTTTGCAACTGCAAAGTTATTTATATATATTATTTTGAATAGAGTCATTATGTGCATCTTTTCAAAAGAATATTTTTAGAGACAGCAGGTTTCTCCAGATGTGGTGGGAGTATGTTCTGATCTGCCTTGGTTAGCTATGAATGCAAATCACAAAATATTAATATTGTGACAGGAAACACAATGACTTTCCCATCTAAATTAGTACTGCTCCCATGTATGAATCATATCTCTGAAACTGTAGTTTGTAATATTCTTTCTGCTGAATAAAAAATTTAGGTAAATTTTGTACTCTGGCTCTATAGAAATGGCAAGAATTCTAATATGTGGATTTTATTAGATGTGCACCCAGAACTGCTTTTATGCAGCAAACAATTGCTAGAAAACAATGCACTCTGTGCTTTGCTAATATAACTGAAAATATAGATTCATCAATGCACAGAAATTTTGACCCATTTAACATAGTAATATTAGGGCTTCTGGCTAGAATACAAATATGCTTGGAATATTTTTGATTGCTATAAAGATGAGTCAAAATTTAGCAGGATAGAGACAATTTTATTATTACTTTTAATAATAGAACATTCCAATTATTATTAGTAACAAATGGAGAGTAGGGGTAGAATAAAGACAGAATTAGCAACCTACATAATTTCTCTCTAAAGCTTCTATTAATGCTCATTTAAATGTAAATCTGAATTCAGTAATGAAAGGAATGAAAGGTAAAATATCTAGGTTAGCTATCTTATAAAAGGAACAATAGACATTATTCTCAATCCAGTGAAATTTGACTTGTGATCAAAAGCAGCCTGAAAACAAATAAGTTGAAGTGTAAGGAATGTCCAAATATATTTTAAAAATTACGTTTGTCTATCAACAAACAGAATGGTGCTATCACAGATTTGTCAAAGTAAATACAGAGACACCATGACCTCTCTGCCTTGCCTGGAGAGTCTCAGCTGCCCACAAGTGGGAATAATTTTCTGCTTTACAGACACTTAATGTTCTCTGTGTACTTTTTTTAAACAGATGTTGTCTGCCATGGCAATACGTTCGTAGCAATAAAGTTGTCACTGCTTTCTACTCTATGGAAGTGGATACAGTTACGAAGGTTTGCTTTTGTAATTCTTTCTGAGATTCCCTTTGAATGATCAATGAAAAGTTAAGAAAGTATTTAAAATTTTGCAATGTTTATAGTAGAGAGAGGTTGAGAGACGTGGGGAGAGCAACAGAGAGAATGGGATTCCGGAATCAAGTGAAATTTAAATGTGAAGCACGAGACTCTGAATGATTCTCCAAAAATGTAAAGAAAGTAAATATGAGAAAAATTCCATTTCATTTCTTGCAAAGCAGCTTATAATTATTTTTGAAATAAATTCTGAACACATCTTTTGAACAACTAAACACTTTGCAGCGTGCATGTTGATTTTTTAATCCTGTTCTTTTACATACACAGGCCTTTCTGTTCTTCTCCCCTCATGTGCATGTGGCACCCATGCCTCAGGGTTTACCGGCCACACTCAGTAGTGCTTGCTTGTCTTGTTACTACCACACTTAGCACTGTCACCCACTTTGTCTCAAGTACCTTTAGCTACTCAAATTAAAAAAAAAAATCCAGAAACACTCTATACCGGTACTGGAATTAAGTCCACTGGTTAGTTAAATTGTTTCTCTGATAAATTTTATTCTTCTCAATTTTAAGTAGATTAAAGTGTGAACATTGTTCTTATTTTAGTCACAGAACACAATCATGTTCGTTAAATACACGGCAGGGTCAGTGATCAGCTTAAGGGTATCAAAGATGTGTACGATGGATGCTTTTATATCGAACCAGTTGTTTGTAAATTATTTTTAGATGTATTATAACCTTAAAAGGTTCTGCAAGTATTGTTCAGATATAATGTTACATTACATTTATATAGATAAACTCAAGAAAACATATGTATATATACACACACATATATATGTAATAAGACCTTATTTATGCTTTTATACTTTGTTTTATTGCAAGTCTTGTTTAAAAACATGTACATACTCTGTTCCCAGCCTGGGTGGAGTAGCAGGGACCGTGTATATGTACTCTCCTAACTGAAACAGCCAAAAAACAAAATATATAAAACCAGAATTTGTAATCCAAGCCATTGCAACCAGGCAATAAAATGCAGTCATCTCAGAGAGCTAAAATAAAATGGTAGTGATTCTGATTCATCCCGTTTACTATCTTGAGACAGTTTACAATGTGATTCAGACAAGAACTGCCTGAAAGAAATGAGAAAGAACAGAGTTCATGGGCACACCAGGCTGACGGTGTTGCTGTTCCTGTCAGGCAGGCTGGGAAACCTCAGCATTCAGAAAGAACTGGGCAGAAATCTCAGAATACTTCCCTTTAGACTAAATACTGTTCCCACCCTCCCAGAAAACAAAAAAGCAAAACTCAGAAGTTTCAAACTTTTTTCAAGTAATTTGACTAAACTCTAGAGAAACAATTAAGTGAAAGTAAAGCTTTGGGCTATAATCTGGTTGGTTCTGGTCCCCGGTAGCGCGCCGTGATCGTCTAGTGGTTAGTACTCTGCATTGTGGTTGGTTCTACTTTGTAAGAATCTTTTTGCCTAAGTCCTGAGCTTTGAGTGACTACTGGAAGATAATGATACACAGCGCACTATTGCTAGTCTCTGGTTATTTTGTTATGAAATTTTATTTTATTTTTCATAGAAAATAAAAATACAGAAATATCCAATATCCAAAATGCTAAGTTTACAGTTGGCACCTAATAAATAATTTTGTACTGTAGATTGAACACTTACTTTCCTTGAATTCCTGTGCTGAAATCCTAACCACAAAAGATGATGGTTTCGAGGAGACAGATCTTCAGGAGGTGTTTAGGTCTGAGGGGGAAACCCCTTCAAAGAGGACCATGAGGGCCTGTATCTGGGACAAGGTACACCTCTATATCAGTCAGCTACGGATCACTGGAGGAACGTACTTTTTACATAAGCCACACATATGATTATATAAAGGATTTACTAGTTAGGTGTCCAGTGGCTGCTGCAGAATCATGGGTGGAAGAATGCAAAATGGCTACTCAGACTTGGAGAGCCGGAGGAGCCAGTCAAAGTCAAAGGCCTGGAGCTCAGCGCAGAGACTAGTGGAGTCTTGGCAGAAAGGCAAAGGCTCTGTGGGAAGGCCGGAGTCTGTCCTGCAGCCCCAAGGAACTGGAGATGTGCGAAAAGGCAACGGCAAACCCTGCAACCCCTCTGAACAGGAAGAGGGGGATCCTTCCTCACTTTTTATTCCATCCCAGCTACAAGCCTGTTGGTTGGGGCCGTGAGGTGGGTTTTCCTCCTCAGCACAAAGCTATGCATTCACTGACATACCCAGAGCTTTACTTGCCGGCTGGGCAGGTCCTACCCAAGGCAAGTTGATACATCACAGTGCGGCTCACACCCCTCAAAAGCATGGTCTGAAGACCTACTTCCTTTAACTCAGCCCTGTTTCCTGACAGCTGGGTCAGCTGGTGACTGGTCCATGGATCAAGCCGATGTTGCGGTCAGGACCCTGACGACCTGTTTCCTTCTGTATTTCCCCCTCTGAACAGTGCTGCACTCTGGATCAAATCCTCAGTCCTGAGTCTTTGGCAAGGAAAAGCTTCCTGTTTAGCCAATAACAAATGGTATTTCTTACTTTCATAAAGTTAAAGTAGAGACACAGAACACATTAAATCCAAATCTAACTTGCAGGAAAAAAAAATACAGGTCTTGAAACAGACTGGTTGGAATTAAAAGTGAAATCAATGCGGCAAAAATGAGTATTGAACTTGAAAATAGTCTACTGGAGTCTTTCAGAATCCAAACTTAGACAAATATGACTAATTCAAATGAAAAAACCGTGAGCATGGGAGGCTGTGTGTAGTGTCAAGTGGCCTGCAATACATGTAATTAAAATCCCAATGGGGTGGGTAGAAGTGGAGGAGCAAAGTATTTGAAGAAATACTGGCTGACATTTTCCAAATTTAAGGTAAAACTATAACCCCACATATCCAAGAGCTCAACAATACTCATAAAGCTACTATAATGAGATCTGAAGACAGCCATGCAGACCAACAGGACAGAAGAGAGAAGGCCGGGTGTAAACAATTGTGCGGACACTTGGGAGCATTGGTATGTTCCTTCTTTCACTTTGTCAAGAATATGTACAAGGATTGTGTGTGCACCTGTCAAAATGTGCTAATATATGTCAGTTATTTTATGTCCATTTGTTCTCATCATGCTGTTAAAAAATGAAATACTCTAAACGTGAAATGGGAATGATTTAGGAAATAAAAAGTACTCCTAACTGCTTTATAATTGAAATGTCAGGAAGCTGAAATTATTCAAAATTGTTTTCAAATCTAAGTTATGTAGGGCCCCAGGTGTATGATAAAGCTCCTCTTTATTCCTGAAGTGAGGTGCCCTGCATGAGGAAGTGGCCATTAAGCTGCACTACCACACGCAGAGTGTGTGCCATGGCCGGAGCACAAGCTGTGGTGAACTGGGTCACTGGGGCCGGCCTCTGTCTGTGTAACAGAACTTCTTCACATGTGTCACTTTGTAGTTCACATACATGCTGTTCTCTTTATGCACACGTGTTCCACACACAATTAAATTCCAGAAGTTTAGGGTATTCCAATTTCAATCTCTTAGAATAACAAAATTACCTGGTCATGGAAAATTCTTATTTAGTTGACAGCCTTTTTTTTGTGAAATGTCTGAATTTGTTATCAAATGTGCTAATACTATAATGTACTTCTAAAGTTAGTGAAGTTTCAAAACTCATCCTTATTTCATTGGAATCTGAAGGCTTTACATTTTTCCTCATGTCTACATCAGTTCTTTAATATCTTGGTTTTTTACCATTTAAGGAATTTGATTTTTATGTTGTTTTCTGATTTGATAAAGAAGTGGAGAAATATATAATTTATTTTAAACTGAATAAAAATGGTTTACATTGTCAAAATTAATTGTGCAACATTAATTATACTCATAATAAGAGAAACGCTTAAACAAAGAGATCTCACTTTTCCCTATGCTGATCAGACTCACTTTACCATAATAAGTGATCCTCTAACTTATAAATATTTCTATTTCCTGTGGAAGTCTATTCTAAATACTATTTTTTATTTTATTACATAAATATTTAATGAATAAAATGCCATTTGATTTATATATTCCACTGGAAATTGTTTATACTGTGGTTAAATTTATTTACACCTTTTCCAAAAGAACTGTTTTGGTTCTGGGTTTGGCATAGTGGTGCACACCTGTAATCCCAGCAGTTAGAAGGTTGAGGCAGGTGAATCCTTTCAAGTTTGAGGCCAACCTGGACTACATAGTGAGTTCAATGTCAGCTTGAAATATATAATAAGACTTTGTTTCAAAAACTAAATAAATAAAATTTATAAATCAAAATAAGAAAAAATATATTAACTTGGAAAGAGATGTCAGTATAAGTCTGAATCTTAAGTGTATATATAATTCTTTAAAGGACTGAGACCCTGGTTAATGGCAAATTAAAGTAAAAAGTCATAGCAACAAGCTCTTGTTTGTAGCATGCTTCGGTGTTTACTGAACACGTTCACATAGATGATTTTACAGACTCTCCACAACACACCTAGATGCTAAACCTATTTTGTGGAAAGCCAAGTTGATATGGTAAACATGAAGCAAACGTATTTATTTCATTTATTGATACCATGTTTTATTTCACAAAGGATTTTTAAGGGCAAGTAAAATGATTCGCTGGGACCTGGCTAGGAAGTGGCGTAGCTGCGATTTCAGTGGATGTTTCCTACTCAGGTTGTGGCTTATGGTTGACAAAGTAGTTGGAGATGTTTGCTCTCAATACACAGTGCCAGAGATGGGTCCTGGTGCTCAGGTTTCTGCTGCATTGCACTGCATGAGAAATGCGTGCCAGTGGGCACAGCGAGGGGTGGGGAGCCAGTGTGGTCTGACTTGGCCCATCTGAACCCTGGCAACAGAGGGTTGAAATGTGACTAGGAGGAGGTTATCATCACACCGCGGTGCTCAGTTCCACCACTTGGGCAGAGAATAGAAACCCCCAAATGACTGAGGTTTCCGGCATTGCTATTTTATTCACATCATGGTGATATTTATTACTGATGTGATTGTTGATAGCTTTTTCCTTTGAAATGTGGCATTATCTGTTTCCTCCACGTTACCACTGCAGTCTTTCTAGGCACCTCAGCTATTTGCCATTGCCTCTCCCAGAGGAAACACTGGTCAAATCACCAAGGCCAAGAAATAGCAAAGTTACTTATAGCTCAGAGAAGTGGACTGTTAGACACAGGAAGCACTGCCTGTGGCCAGGCTGTGCCTGCAGGAGCCCCGCCCGGATGATGTTTGCTGCCCTTCCGCGCCACCGTTCCACCTGCTGCTCCCGGGAACCAGAATCCGCAGCTTGTGGGAACCATCCTTTGTTTACTTATGATTTTCTATTGCTTTATTTTTTTCGGAGGAAAATAACATGTCTCCATGAATATCTTATTTAAAAGTCATTTTTGCAAGACAGAACTATGAAATTAATGCACTGCTCTAAGGAATCTAAGTTCTAACAATTCTGTGTAATGTATAAAACAAATTTTTAAGTGAAAAATGAAGTAGAATTTCTCTGATAAAGAAGTCATATGGTAATTTTGTCGTTTTAATTTTTAACATTAGTTCTGATAAAGCTCAAATTTTGATTTCTCCAAAAAAAGTAAGTTACTGTGGACAAGATCATTTAAAGATAAGCTTGCATGAATCTACAAAATATTGTCACTTGAACATTTATGAAAAATATTGCAGAAAATTATCACCTATACAAAATAGCAAATTATTTAATTAAAAATAATATTGGCTTTTGAAATATCTTCCTCCTTAAACAAGTCCTTGAGGTACTTTAAAAAATGAAATTATAATAGTGCATTCCACTTTCCTGACGAGTTAGAATATGAATACCAATCATAAAAATGTTTCTATACACTCTGTACGCTTTATGTCTGTATGCTGGGTATTGAATTGGGCCTTAATCAAAATGAGTTTATTTCTCACCTAATGATAATTGCAGTAATTATACAAGGTGAAAATACCCTCTAGCTAGGATAAATAAAAGAAATAGAAACTCACCCTTGAACTAATTGAAAAGTAAGTATTTAAAAACGCTTTTCTACCAGGAATATGCAGCCATTAACTCCCCTCCCCCACCACACACAAAGCTTTTGTTCCTTTTGGAAAGCAGAATGTAAGGGTAGAAAGAATATAATAATAACCGTCTTACTTTTGCTTCTTGTGCTCAGCATTTCCGCATTATCGGCTGGGGCTGTCTTCCAAGTTCCTCAGCGGACGCGTGAAACGCTGCACACGCTGACAGCCTGTCTGCTAGGCCGAGCCTGAAACACACGGTGTCTTCTAAATGCACACACATAGCTGTGGTAGTTTAATGTGTAACTTAGGTGCATGAGTAGAGTACCAGCAGTGCCTCATAACAAAGCAGAATGATAACAAACGTGTGAATATCATTTCTCTGAAAACAATAAAGGCAGAACTAAGGGTGTAGCTCAGTGGTAGTGTGATTTCTGAGCATGTGAAGGCTCTGGGTTCCATCCGTAGCTCTGCATTAAAAAATAAAAGTAAAGACAAATATACATTAATATTCTTTGGAGTCAATTGTGAGTAACTGAAACCTGCGGAAGCAAGCAGCGCTACTCTTCTGCAGCTGCCTGAGGTTACGGTAAGGAGTTCGGGAAGAATATGAGGCCGTGGCTACTACATCTCGTCAATGTTTTAATTCCATGACTGAAATCAGTTGGCGACTACTCTTCTATGTAGTGTTTCTCCTTCTTACAGAGCATGGAAGCGAGATAAAATTATAATTCTATAATGTGATCTGAACCTAGTAAGTCATTTTATTGCTTTTAACAAATATTGTAAATTAAATTATTATGAGAGGGAACAATGTTAAATTACTCATTCAGATAATTTATTTAAAAAACTGAAAGTTGTGAAAAACATATTCAAGATTGAAACCTAAATGTCTTCTTTATTCATTTTGGTTTCTGTTGTTTTCTTTTGGCCAATTAGAAAATCTTTGCTCATCATTTCTCACATCCTGGTGCAGCCTCTCTGAGGGACGTAAAACAATCAGGTGACAAAACCTTGGCTACAGCACCAAGAAATGGCAGGAAGAAGGTGCTGGAAATAGCTACAGAGGAAAGAGCTTTTGGGAAATGGGCAGAAGCATTTGGCAGGTGGAGGATCACGTCTCTGTGGAGTCCTTCTCAGTCCATGATCAGGGTCCAGAAGATGCCTGTACAGTGAGCGGGGCCATGTTTCTCCTGGTCAGGAGGTGGATCTCGGATTAGTGTAGGACCTGGCTTAGGGGCATTTCTTTCATTCTAATTTTCCCTTGGCTGCAGCACACCACAGTCCCCTAATTTTCATCCTATTCAGTGGACATTCCTGATCAGCATTGCTGGTCGCCCCCATTTTCCCAGCCTTCTAAGTGTGCAGTCGCATGCCTCAGTCCCAGTGCCAACTCCCACTCCCCAGACCTTCTCCCTCCACCTTCATATCCTCGGTGAACTCTCCTAATTCTGTACTTAAAAAGTACGTATATGTTCGCACTTGCTAGCTTATGTCTCTCAGTCTCTGCTCACAGGCTCATCTAACCTACAAGCTTTCATGTTTCTACGATTGTTACCTTGACCCCAAACACATTCCTTTCTTTTCTGGGTTATGCAGTAGCTTTCCAGGTCTTTCTGATGCTTTCTCCACAACCTCTTCCCATAGCTCTACTCTGTGTACTCAGCGCACAAGCCAGAGCGTTCTCAGAGTGGTCCGAAGATGCTGATTACCTCTTTCAGCTCCCCATTTCACTAAGTGTAGAGGCCACACCTCTGATGACGTCCTGTACGGCACGCATCATCGCCACTTTTCTGACAGTAGCTTCCATTCCCTCTTTCTCTCCATGCCAGCATATTAGCATCCAGACAGTTCTGGGCATGCTTCGAAATCTTTCCTCCAGTCTTCAGCCTGTAATTTTCTTCTAAGTATTCTGTTAATTTGGGCTCATTCTTTCATGGTCTTCAAGTGTACCCCATAATTAACTTTCCCAATAAACCTTATGTTACATTATTCCATAGTATAATTACTCCCACCAAGCTATTTTTCCCATTTTCTGCTTATGTTCTGTGTTCTTCATAACTCTTCTCATTTTTGTGTGGACAACATAATTTACCTCCTCATGATGTTTATGGCTCAGCCTCTGTCACTTATCAATAGAATGTAAGCCAACCAAAAAATAAGAATCTTTGTTATGATACATTCATTTCTGGAGACAAGAACAGTGCCTGCATAAGGTAAATCTCCACGTATGTCTGTTAACTGAACAAAATTAGAGAGAGAAAGAGAGAGATAGGAAGGTATAAAATATTGGAATATTTCCCAATGTCTTCCTACTGCAGCAAAGAAAACAGGAGAAACTGGAGAAAATTGCCATACAGAAATGTTATAACTTTAGCATCTTTGCAAATGAAGGTAGAAATAAAAATAGCAATATTAATTTTATACTGTTGATAAAATTTGTGCAATTAGAGGGAAAATTTACATTTTTAAAGAATAATTGTTGAGCAGCAGTGCAGCTTGAGAAATGATATGTCAGTTATAGGAGTTAAATGAGGCATGGACACAGAAATGTGTGAGGTGCAGAAGATAGAAAAAGAGGGCCAGGGTTATAACTCAGCGGTACAGTGCCTACATGGCAAGCGCGAGGTCCTGAGTTCAATTCCTGATACTAAAAAAAGATAGAAAATGAGAGATAGGGTAATTAGTGCAGTGAAATGAAGAGCATATGTCCTTGAGTTGTGGTAGAGATAGCTACCACCAGCATGGGTCATACTGGTGGTTTTTTGAGAGCCAGGATGTTTGACCCTAATTAGCATAATTTCTGGATCTAGCCAGTGTGTATCATCTACATCTAAGTTCTGTAATCTTGGCCAGCAATTTCACCTCTTTGTTTTAGTTTCCTCATCTCTAAAAGTAGAATGAGCATAGAAGACCAGCCTCATAGTTGTTGCCAGGATTATGACTAGAAGAGTCCTTATGGGGTGACAGAATCTGTTCATAGATTCTGCCACTTAGTGGAGGCCACCTAAGCGTTCACTACCTACAAAAGTTCCAGTAACAGTTGTTTTTGTTATGGTTTGTGCCTGGATTCCCCCGGCAAAGCCTCAAGCAGTCATGGGGTGGGCTTCTAGAGTTTTTGATTGATTCGTGGTCCAATGCTGAGATCATGTGTGTGAGTGCTGCACCCACCATGGGGCAGGTAGCTTATGTACAATAATGTAAGGGAAGGAAAGAGGCTTGTCCTCTGCCACTCCTCCCTTTTTGCTTTTGCTATCTTCTGCTACCATGAACTGTTGCCATCTGCCATGTGCCATTCTGCCTTGGAGCCAGCCAAGTATGGACTGAAACCTCCACAAACTGTGGGCTAAATAAACCTTTCCTTTCTTAATTTTGCATGTCAGGTATTTTGTCCCAGCAATGAGAGAAAAATAACCAAGACAGTTGTCCACTGCAGTGTTACCTATAATAAAGACATCCTGAACTGTAGCTCCTAGAAAAGTCTCTGCACAGTGCCAATCCAAAGTGATTTCCAAATATTCCTATAGGCGACAGTGTTAAAGGAAATATTATAAAAACAAACTTAGGAAACATTACCTGTAACAGGTATTTCTTTAGTGGGCTCATTTCTGCAAAGATATGCTATACTAAAAAAATACAAATAACTGTTTAATGAAACAATTTCTTTCAACTATTTGCAAATGGAAACTTCAGACAGAAAATACTAACAACATATGTTTAAGAAGAAAGTGACACAATATTGATTTGTGATAGACTGGCACCTCTAACACTGAGTTTCTTACGACTCATTCTTGCTGGGTTTTGGTGAAAACCAAACATCTTACAAACATCTGACTTTGTCAGTGCTTTTATCTCATCCACGTGAATGGATGAGATGCCTAGAGCCGTTGTATCATACTTTTCAATATGCTTTCTCTACTAAAGTGACAATAAATCAAAAGGTACTTATGAACAAAAATAAACATTATAAGTGAAAATTATTGCAATAATAAAATAACTTTCCAAATAAAACTGAAAGATTGACCCCAAGCATTTATTATGCTTAAATAACTAATTTTTAGCCTCAGCTGCTAATTCAAATAGATGTAGTATAATCTGTTTAAAGGAAAAAAGGAAAGTAGAACAAAATTCAGGTTGTATACTATTAAAAAGTATATCGAAAATGTGAGATGTAAATAAGTCATTTCTTTAAGTGTTCAGTGGAGAATGATACTTTTACATGGCAGATTTTCATCATATAAAAAAAATCATTTCCTCGCGCGTGGCCTTTCTGTGGCCGCCCACCAGCACCCGAACCACCCACTGCACACTGGACCGACTCCTACTGTCACGGCGTGGCGCTGCTTCCTTTATCTGCAATTCTTTCTTGTTCTGAGCACTTGAACAAAGAATAAGGAAATACCGTCTCCAGGTCAATATCTTTTCATATTTCTAGTTGCTTAGCAGAGGTGTGGCCAATCCATCCCTGTGGGCTCCTGCCTGGGCTCCCTCTTCCCCAGGGAAGTCTAATCCAAGCATCCGTGTCGGGAGCCACGTTGAGTCTTCTCTCTTCTGCCACCTCCAGAAGTGACTTGGATGAGCATCCCTCCTCCCAAATATTTCTTATCCTGACTGTTCACTGTTGCCACTGTTGCTGATTTACCTTGGGGTCTGATCATATTTTATTTAGAATTTAGTGTCCCCCTACTCATTCCTCTACCCCATTCTCATCCCTCATGTGATGTGTAAGTGACATATCCAACTGGTACATCAGACCATGTTCCCTCCTTGGTGAAAATTCTTCCATAGCCCCTTACTGTACACACAAAAGAGGGAGACACCCTAAGCTTTCTGCAGATCATTCAGATCCCAAACCCACTCTGCATCCCTGCTCTCCAGTCTCGTGAACTATGTCAGTTCTCTGAAATTGCTCCTTCTGAATAAGGTGAGATTTCTTTCCTGCTTGCCCTACTGCTGATTTCTGAGCCATTCCATGTAACTGGGACATACTCTCCCTGCTGTCTTCTTCCATCACGTAAACACCATTACTCTAATCACATCACTGTTTTAAATTTCCACATTATGTTAGGAGGGTCTCAAAAGCAAGTGGCATGTAAGATCCATAGTTTTAAAAAATAATTTTGGATTTCTAGAACATCTTGAATAATTTAAATAACATAAAAATTGAATGGGTAAAGAACATTTGAGGGCAAATATGACTGATTTCAATTGTGTCGTATTCAATGAGCTTAATTTTATTTCATTTAGTAAATTATTTTTCCATGACTTTAAATGCTATGTAACCTCCAGTTCTTCTATTGTTGGTGGCTAATATTCATGAAAAGCCTTGCTTTCTCCCAAACTAAACTTTTTAAGGAGTCAAAACTTTCATAACAAAAGCAAGTTACTTTTTCCCTTTTCTAATTGATAAAAGGTAGATAACAAGTAGAATGCTGTCAAAGAACATTCATAATTAAATGCTTTAAGTTTCTTTTCATATCTGACATTGTTCATTAATACCATAATAAATATTTTAGTGTAATTTTTAGTTACTTTCAGCACATATTAAGGTTTTTACATACATGTATTAATTTTTCCCCTAAATGTAGATACAATCACTAGAGCCTCCAAGTGTGTCCGTTTCTCAGTCCATCCACAATGTCAGAGAAATTCAGAGCTTGTCACTGTGTTCTACCATGAGACTACAGGGAGCAACAGTGTCACAAAGATTAATAGAGAGACAGATGATTTTTTTTTCTGATATATTGGGAACATGGTCTCTGTATGGCTTTTAACTCTGGGTTTTAATCAGTCTTCAGGGAATGTTCCATTTAGATTCATGTACTGTGGCAGCCATTTAAATTGCCTGCTGCGAATGGTGTGATGGCTGTGGATCCAGCTGCTGCCTTGGCAGACCTAGCATTGCGTTTGTGAGCAAGCCAGGATTCCCACGACGTGCGCCAATGTTTGACTAAACTTTCAGGGACAGTGCTGTAGGCTTACAGGTGAGATGCAGTACTCCTGTGGAAAACTTGGGCTTAAGGACGACTACGCGTCTGACCACACCTGTGTACAACTGTGCTGCAATCTGAGACTCTTCCCACCCATCTCCTTCATGCCCTCTCTGTACAAGGCCAAACCTGTGTCATGCAGCCTGCCTTTTCTCCTCATGTTAGTTTTCAGTATCTTGCACATTCCGTTCCCTCTTGACAGTCACTTCTCAGCCAACTCACTTTATTGCACATTTTAGGAAGGATTTACTCTTTTTATAGCCACAAAAGACTGCTAAGTAATAGAGCAAAACACCATGGGAGGAGTTCTGTATAATATTTTTTCAAGGTCATTTGGCATTCTCAAATTCTTATCAATTCATTTACTCATTCATTTAGCTCTTCTTGATTGCCAGCAATACACAGAAATTTTAAGAAACCTGGAATCAAAAGCAAAAACCTTACACATCACTATTTTTTCTTGATGCTTTCAACCCAGTTCTTTCTTTGTTTCTGTATGTTCAGAATTAGTGAATAACTCACATATCTTATATTTCTACATGCCTATGCAGGACTTTCTCAGCTTGAGTGTCTCATTGCACTTCTGTTCATCTGTGTCATCTGATCTTTCCCAGTCACTGTTGGCTATGTCACATCTTCCAGTTCTCAATGTAAGTTCCTCCTGTGTTGGGAAGAAGTCCACGTTTCTTCTAAGTGGAGTAAAATGTGTCTTATGGGCCAAGTATATAGTTTTTAAATGAACGGTCTAGTGAAATGTATGTCCACAATCTAATGAAAACATAAACTGGCATCTAGTTGTAAATACCATTTCACACCATGCCAATTTTTGTGGTTGCTCCACAATTCATTTTATAAGATATAAACACATATGTGCAACTGTGGGTGATCTGTTACACTCACATGCATTTGTGAGCACCATAACTTTCCCTAATGGCAGAGTGTGCCTTGAGTGTACACTTGGCTCACTGTGAAACACTAAGTTCTATGACTACAGAGACAGATGCTTTCATATTTGCAACCCCAGAGCCATGACATTCATGAAATTCTATCTGTTCAGTGAATGAAGAAGGCCCCAGTTAATTGAGGTGACACTACATGTCCAGGCAGTTATAACAGAGTTAGACAGATTCTTTAAGGAATAGAAATTACTTATTCACAACAAGCAACTACATTTATCAAGCCTTGGATGCTGAGCATTTCCTCCAGAGGTCAGAGACGTTCATGAAGTGCTCCCCTCCGTAAGTTCTGTATTTCAATTATTTTTGATTTATCTTAATGTAAGTGGTACAATAAATTAGGTGAACTAAATTAGGTTTATAAAAAAAGAAAAGGTGTTTTCATCAAAACTTTGCACATCCATTTTCTAATAATTTCTAATTACATTACAGCAAAGTTCTATAAATATTCACTTTGCAAATGGAAAGTGAATCTTTCACTTTTAATGTAATGATTTCTTTATATATTTTGAAATGGAAAACTCACAATCCTAGTATCTCAAAAACCTTTGTAAGCTAAAATTACTCCTTTGTAAAAAATGTTACTCAAATATTCGACTGATACAATTTGTGATCTAAAAATATTGCAACAGTCCATTAAATATATAGTAAAAGATACCTTACCATTAATCTGCCTCAAAAATTCCCTTTTGCTTCAAAACACACACACATTTTCCATCACTCTGGTCACCTTCTGAAGCAGTTCTGAAGCCCTCTTGCACAAGTCTCCCTAGTTGCACTGTCCTGGTTGCCCTGTGTCCCAAAGTGATGCAGACATTTACCTTCACAGTCCTCTTGACTTGGGGAAGAGCCAGAAGTTGCACAGTGCCAGATTTCATAAAGAGGTGGATGAAGACATACTGTAATGTTTTTATTTGGCAGAAATTGCTGTAAACATTTGATTGATGAGGGGTGCTGAAAAATACAGTAGTGATTAAAGAAAATTTATTACAGTGTAAGATACATGGCCATTAGGCCCCCTTTACATTCTCAGAATGCTCCCCTTTGACTCAAATTCACTTCCATCATTCTTGGCAACTTGTCTTTTACTGTGAAAAACTAAAGAAAGGTTAAACATCCACTATGTTTTTGATCATGTTTTGCACTCTCTGTGTGTGTGTCTCACTTCCACATTCCAGGGTGTATGCTATGAAATTCTGAAGTGAAGAGAGACATTAAAGACAAAAATGGAAATCATGCCTATTTGCTTTTTGTCTAGATCTTTTTAGTTATTTGATATCCACTTGTTTGCTGAATATTAAAATTAATATGATGGATTAATATATTTCATGAGAATTACATAAATAGTATTAACTATATAATTAGTAAGACTCTTACATATATGATTTAGCCATTTTCCTAAAAACACCTTTCTGCATCGCTTAGTGTTACTAGCACAGAGCAGCCTGAAAGGACAAAGGAGAGCTGCAGCCTGTCTTATTCATTCCATGCTTGGGTCTTAGTTTGCTGCTTCAAATGCATTCACTGGCTGAGGCCATGTGGCAGCAGAATCCTGGGGAGTCTTTCGGGGGAACAGATGAAGCATGGGTCTTCTCAATGGGCTGCCTTGCAGGACAAGGTGCTCCGGAAAGCAAGCGCCCAGGAAACTTTCCTGCCCATTGGTCTGAGATGCTGGATTGAAATCCCGGCTGACACTGCTAATGGTGTTCAGGCCTTTGACCAATGATTTATTTGGGTGTTCTTCTGCACTCATAAAGGAGCAGCTGACGTGGTGACATATTAGTCATCTGTCTCGCAAGCAGTCTGTTCTGGTAGCGGAACCTCTGTTTGGCAGAACTATAAATTTTGTTCAGAACCAGTGTCATGTTTTGCTCCATCTGAAGACTCTGTTAGGTCCTACGTCAAGCAAATCCCCCGAACACATTTGCTCCAAGTCAGGGTGTCTGGCAGGACAATTTAATTAATTAAGCAGAAGATGCACAGAGCGCTGACAGAGGAGGGGATGAGGCACCAGGTTGTGCATGGGCACAGTGGGGCTTGCAGTTTTATAATTTAAGTAAAATTAGAATTGAAATGTATCATTAAATGTTATTGTCCCTAACAACACCTAAAACAGTGTTCTGTTATTTTCTGCCTTAAAATCTAATTACTGCACAATCTAAACTGCATTCTCTGCTGCAACACTGTTCCTAGCAAACCGTTTTGTTTGAGGAGGTGACATTGCCTTTAGACGACAGGCAGTTAAACTACTAAACATTGAACTTTTCCCTCTAAATCTACTCAGTGGTTTTCCTCGTACCATGAAGTGATTTTTATTATATTCCTCTTTTATTTGCTGGTGTCTTCTCTACAGAATCCATCTTTCCTACCTTCCTTTCTTTGGCTTCTTTTTTTTTTGAGGTTTCCTCCAGGTAGTGGGAATGTTATTCTTGTTATTTTTCTTATTTGGGGATTTCAAATTATAAACTAAAATGTTAGTAAAAGCTTTAGCACCACAATAAACACATAGCTGGGCTCTTTCTTTATTGCTGATAGAATAAAACACTAATAATCCGGGAAGCTGAGGTTAGCCCTACTCAAAACTAAATGTCAGGTGGAGAGGTAGCTCAGGACAAAGGCTCTGGGTTCAACACTAGAACTGCAGGAAAGGAAGAAAAACACCTGGACTGATTATTGTTAAATTATTCACAATGGTGCTTTTTTAAAAAATATGATTTTTCTTCATAAAAGGCTCATAATTTCTTTTCTCTTAGCTAGGCTTTTCAATGAAAATAGATTTAAAATTGAGCAAATTGTTCCAGTGGTATGAAATGTTCATTGTGTCTTATCCTTTTTATTGAAAGTATACCTAAATTTCTTTGCACAGGAAATTTTGAGAGACACTAAAGCTCATATATATATTCTTTATCTGGGCAAATATCCATAAGGTAGGACAGTTCAGGAAATTGGCTTTTGTCATTTTTAAGCATTAACCACAGAAATTTCTTACTAATAACTATCAATGTTACTGGATTTTGAATAAAACTGTTCAAACTGAATTGTTTAATAAAACTATTTTTGAATATCTTAATTCCATCACATGTTCCAAAGAGAAAATATAATTCTGTCTCATTTAGGGATATTCACTTCTGTAATATGCACTGCTATTTGGTACTTGTTTATTCATGATTCTAGGGGACACAGTGAGGACCCAAAAACTGACAAGTACCAAGTTGTTTTGGCTGGAAAGAACAGCGAGTCAGAGGGCAGCTGACACTAAGAAGTTCAGCTCAGGCTTGGAGTACCAAACAATCAACAAGTCCTAGGAGAAAAGTTTTGAGTCAAAATGCCTTTAGTAAAGTACCAAGATATGACTGGATTTGTAATTTGTTTTTATGTGTGAACATATGTGTTCTTGGGCCTGGAGACATAGAATGAGTACTGTGTATATTTTGGGAGTTATTCAGAGTTATTTTACTATGTTATAAAATCAATAGTGCATGGTTTAAAAATCTGTAGGGTCAGGATTCCTACTTCTCAAAGTCTTTGAAAAAATTAGTGTTCTCTGATTTTTAAATCAAATCTATTATAATAGATTTGCAATTGTATTTCATGTGGTCCTAATTTACACTTTGTAGTGACTACCACTTCTGAGCAGTTTGAAATGCTTATTTGCCATCATTATATCTTTTGATGACATAAAATGGTCTTGATCTTCTGACCATGTTTTAGCTGGACCAGTGGTTTTCTTATTGTAGAGTTTGAAGTATTCTTTATAGATCTTGAATATGGCATTTGTAAAGCTTTACTCCCCATATATTGGTTCTTGTTTCATATCCAAGATACATTTGCATAGCAAATAATTTCTATTTGATAAGTTACAGGTTAGTATTATAAAAATTTATGTTCATATATTTGGTATTGTATACAAAAATTCATTACTAAAACTAAGGTCCTTTGTATTTTATCCATCTGATTTTAGATGATTTATGGTTTCATATCTCAAAATTTTGTCTATGACTCATTGATCCTTTTTAATTTTCTCTAAGGTCTAGGAAATGAGTAAAGGTTACTTATTTTGATATATAGATGCCCAACAAATGTCTTCAAAACATTTGTTCAAAAGCTGTCCTTTCTTTACTGAGTTGATTTTGCAACTTTGCAAATGTCAGTTGATGGACTTTAAATGGGTCAATTTATGGATTATCATGCTCCATTGATTTACCTGATTATCCAAATAAGTTTTAAAATCACATAATATGAACCGTCTACCTTTGTTCCTTTTAAGTATGATTTTGGTTGTGTCAAATGCCATACATATATTGTTCATCACTAATGGAAATACAAATTAGAGCACTTTGGAAAGCATGACCCTTTCTTATAAATTTAAATACTGTATATATTTACCACACAAACTGGCAATCTCTATAATACATACATATATCTATATCTATCTATATTTATATCTATATCTTCTATATCTATATATTCAATGAATTAACTAAGAGCTTATATTTCAATAAAAGCCTGTAGGGATAACATCAAGAACTGGACAAAACTAAGGTATTTGCAAACTATAAATGGATATACAAATTGGGTATCTCTAGATAATGGACTGCTTCTGGTAGTAAAAATCAGGAATCAATTTATTAAACACAGCAATGCAAAATATAAAAAACAACAAACCCAAAACAACACAGTTGTATCACTTGAAAATACAAAACTTCAGGAGTGGAAAATAGTTCATTTGTTGCTGAGGGCTGGAGTGAGAGGAAGGGTCGACTAAATATGATTAATGCAGATGAAATTTGACCGTGAGTTGTGCTTTTGGGAATTTTTGTGTTGGACCATGAGGGTGGACATCTATCAGAACACAAGGAACTGTTGATGGCAAAATCCTGACTTCATGTGAATTTAAGAAGATCCACAGAATGTTGTTGGAGGATCCTGGGAAGTGCTTCACACTCTAACTAGAAATGTGTGACACAACCATACTCAAAAAGATGGGGAAAATACACAGCATGAGTAACTTTGGAAGTCCATTTGGCTGAATAATATCACCCAAAAACCACTAGAGCAAACACTGTATTCCAGTAGATACATTTGATTATCACAGGCCTATTAGCTAACAATTCTGAAATAATTTTACATGTATACTAAGTTGGAAGAGACACATAAATAACTGCAAAATAGTTGGATTGAAATTTCTTACTAAGGTAGGAGTAAAAATAAGTGTGAGAAGGCATGGGTAAGTCCCATGGTGCTGACACGGAGATCTAAGTGTGCCTGCTCATTTCTTAATGTACATGCTGGTAGCTAGATATGCATAGTAGGTTTATATAAATACTTGTATTCCTTAACTCTTTCTATTGAAAGGGGTTAAAAGTTACCGAAGCCCCAATAGCAAACTACAACGACACTCAGCTCTTAGTTTTTGGGAATTACATTCCAATCGAAGAGAACAGAGGCTTCTGTTTAAGTGCATAGTTCTTTGGATAGAGCAGGGAAAACACAAGATGAGCCTAAAGCATCTTGCTGTACAGCAAGTGAGGAAGTCAGAAAAGGTTTTTTAAAAATATATCTACCAAAAAGACATAGGTGCCATCCCAGAAGAGCCAAAAGCCAAACCTGGATTCATTTGCGCAAAACAACCAACCAACAAAAAAATACAAATAATGACAATATTGGATTATAACCAAACAATAACATGCAAATCCAAAAGTCCATACTGTTAACAAGTGAACAGTTTACTAAACAAAACTTGAGGGGAAATGAAAATATATTTCTTGCAGAATTACTGATAATTAGGTAGAAAAAATGTGGGAAACAGAAAGCCACAGATGCATGCCAAAATTAGAGAATGACAAAGGAGAAACTGGATATTTACAGTACTGCTAAATAATTATTCAAGGGTTTCAACATTATATCTATACATTCTTTTGTGCTCCTTCTTTTAAGTAAAGGAGTTTAATTCTCTTCCCATGAGTGGGTGATGGTCTTAGTAACTCACTTCTGAGAAATGAAATATAGAAAGTGACAAATAGTAGCTGTATAGAAGAGAAACCTGGTATGTAGCACCACAACCAAGCCACCCAAATTAATCCATAGCAATAAGCAACACGAGTTTTATATGAGACAATTAGAAGGGCAGGTGTCCCCTGAGGTATTCATTCTTAATCTATGAGCAGCATTAGATAAGTACGCTGAGAGGAATAGTCCACAGAATCTGAAAGGTAATCTTCAGAAATATCAAGGGCATGGAAGATAAGAAATGCCTGAGAAATGGTTGAAACATAAAATGGACAGGAGAAAAAAATGCAATGTGGTGTTCTGGAACAGAAAATTAACAAAGATGGAAAAGTTGACAGGACTTGAAAAGGTCTGTAGTTTGATTCGTATTTCATACAAATGTTTGTTCCTTCATCTTCATACGTGTACCTGGCTGTGTACAGTGTTGTTATCAGCACAGCTAGATGAAACGGGGGAAGGACTCACTGTGTACCAAGGTGGGACAGATATGGAGGTCAAGAGCACAGGCAGGTTTCCATGAAGGTATCAGTGAGTGGGTTTAAAGCAAGCGGGCATGAGCTACGAGTGGGCACACTGCATGTGTGTAAGTGTAACTGCTAAAGAAAGGATACTGTTTATTAACACATTTAACATCTTGTGCTAATGGTGCATAAACAAAATTGAAAGATAAATTCAAACAAAAATAATGGGACTGTCGGGCTTTTGATCCCAGTTTATATTTCTACTTAAAACCTATAAAAACATAGGAGTACACCCAAAGAAAAATGAATAAGGACCAGGAGCTGAATATCATGGGTTTAATTAAGTTCTTCTTATGTATTAAAGCCTTTACATCCAGTAACATACCTAAAAAATGTGACCTTCTGAAAGAAGCAGTTTTGCAGATGATCAAGTTAAAATGAAATCATTGGGGCAGAGCCTAATCCAATGTACGGCCTTTGTAGGAAGGTTTGGACTCAGAGACCCCGGCACAGAGAGAACGTCGGGATGCGGAGAGAATGCCTTGTGCACTGGGTACAGAGAGAACGTCGGGATGCGGAGAGAATGCCTTGTGCACTGGGTGCACAGAGAGAACGTCGGGATGCGGAGAGAATGCCTTGTGCACTGGGTGCACAGAGACAACGTCGGGATGCGGAGAGAATGCCTTGTGCACTGGGTGCACAGAGAGAACGTCGGGATGCGGAGAGAATGCCCTGTGCACTGGGTGCACAGAGACAACGTCGGGATGCGGAGAGAATGCC